>JAZKJV010002062.1:0-246924 GCA_037367405.1 Ottelia alismoides
TACCCTAGTAGGGGTATTTTTGCAAATAAAATAAAGCCAGGGGGTTCCGTGCAAATTTACCAAAACTTTTGAAAGTTAACACGAAGTTTCAGGATCAAATACAAATTTCAAAACCTGCCAGGGGGCCTTGCAATTTAACCTATCACGTGGGACTACATGTGACTCACACACGTAGGGACCAAAACGTAATTTCATAAAGTATAGGGGTCCATGGGAAACCACTAAAATATAATACTGTAAATTTTATTCAATGGACCTTTACGAAGTACAAATACATACAGGGGTTCCTGTGCAATTTTTCCAAACCCACGTGAAACCGCATGTGAGCTGACGTGGATTGGACCTAAATGTAAATACAAGATTTACCTAGGGGTCTTTTTACAAAATATCCACTTTATTTTAAATATTACACAATATTTACGGGACTAAACATTAAATACAAAAAAGGCAGGGTCTAAAGGTGTAAATTGCCCCTATTAGGCGCTAGCGGACGGTGATGATGCAGCCACTTATCCGCGTGGCATCCTTCTGATGGTCGATGACGTTTCGATGGTGGATGGCTGAGATAAGATCGGACCGGATGATCCGACATCTGGGCGAGGCTTCACCCAACGGTGGTTGGCGCATCTGGGAGCTGCACCTTGATCGGACGGTGATGGAGCGATGTGGAAGAATAGGGAAGGAACTCGCGCGTAGCGAGTTTCGATCGTGAATAGCTGGCGCCTCCGGCCTCCTCTGTCCATGCCGAGTTAATCTACACGTTCATGGAGTTGTCCCGCGTTGATCGACGGCTGCAACTTGGTTCCTGGAGGTCTCGATCGGTCCGGTGAGCTCAAGGAAGGGGAAGACCTCCAGGAACCACTTCTCGGGTAAAATCAAGCCCAAGAGGGCTCCGTTTGAGCCCAAACCTGCACAGGAAGAACGAGTGGCTCAAGGGCTTCACCCTCGACCTGAGGTTTGAAGCTTTTGCGTAAAAAATGAAGAGGGGCGACGAGGTTCCGGCAAGCGACGGAGATGAACCTCGATTTGCGAAGCCTCGTGGGCTCCGGTTTATCTGGGGCGTGCGGAAGATGGAGAATGCGATAAGGAACGATATGGGGGCGGTACAAGGGTCGGAGAATGACTGGAACGCTCGGGAGTCATCGCCGGAGCGGAGCTCCGGTGAACTACGACTCAACCGATTCACATCTAACTACTGGACTAAAAACTAAACTAAATGCGGGAAATAAATGCTGGAATAAAAATCTACCTACGAAAGCAGTAAAAGGGCTCTAATACCTGGTGGGAATCAGGGAGCGTGGCGATCGCCGGAGCGTCGTCGTGGGTGCAGCTCCCACCTCCTCCGACTGATTCAAGGCCCCAAGAGATCCCTCCTGTCACAAGGAAGCTCCTAGGACCGAATACGAGGAAGGGAGAATGGTAGAATTGACCAAATTTGCGAAGGAGGAGGAGCTGGGTTATTTATAAACCTTTCTGGGCACCCTTATTAATCGGCGATTAACGATTGATCTGGTGTATGTACAAGCGATCCAGAGTGTTGGCGTGTATGTACAAAGTGCCAGGAGCAATTCTTGTGAAGGAAACAAGTGCGATCGATGGAGGAGACACCCACGAAAAATGCAAGAAAATCAGGGATTCAACAGGTCTGACGACTCAGAGCAGCAGATGTGACAGTTGACCAGAGGTCAACGAAGGCCGTGCGCGGATTGGTCTACGTCGGCCGCTAAAGGACAAAACAGAAGGTTTTATTCGAGAATAATTAATTTAAAATAGTAAATTATTTTATTATTTTTCAAGTATAAAATAAAAAAATGTTTATTATTTTATGTAGTATTTTAATATGATTTTTATTTAATTTTTTGGCTTGATCTTTTAGTAGTTAATTTTTATGAGTGTATTTACAGGTATATTCATCTATGTTTTGTGCATTTCTATTTTTACTTTGTATATTTTTTTATTATTTTATTTTCTTATGTTATATATTTATAACTTATTTTTGTGAGTATAGATATATTTTTATTTGATTTTTATGAGTTTATTTGCATATTTAAATAAATAGGTATATGAATTATATATGTATAGGTATAGGTATTTTGCCTATGTTTTGTATACTTCTTTTTATTTTAATGCATTTTAATGAGTTTTTATTTTTATTTTTATTTTTAATAGAATATATATGATATTGCCAATATTCTAAAATATGAAAGAATAGAATAATTAAAGAATATAATTCCCTTTTATTTATATACATATAGGGGTTTCATTTATGTTTTTATATAACTTGATTTTATTTTTTATTTTCTTGTTAGTTTTATTTTGATTTTGATTAACACATATATTATAGATAATGTTTACAAAATTATAAAAATATGATTTTGCAAAATAATAAGTAATGAATAAATTGAATATTTTAATCAGTATTATGTACAATAGGGACCCAAAACTTATCTTTTGCACAGTGACTCCAAAAAATATAAAACCACCACCATTAAATAGCTCATGAAAAGTTATATAATTAGAGGTGATTTTGCCATGTTTTGAGTTTTTTATTTGCAAGATATGGGTCTGGGAAATTTGGTTTTTAGCTTTTTATTCTGGGTATAAAATGTACACTGTGTATTATTTTTGTACAAACTCAATTTTGTATTTTTAATTTGCATTATTATCTACAACTTTTATATACAAAGTTTCTTTATTTGATGAAAAAAAATACTTAGATAAAAAATAGGTGTCAAAATGCATAAATCAAGAATGAATAAATGAGGTATTTATTGTATTTTTGGCCCTTATCTCCCCTACTTTATTCCTCGTCGACCAATTCCCTTCTGTACTTGGTCTCGGGGTTAGGGTCATAAAATATTTGCAACATTTTATTCCTTTTTCTTTTCTTCTCTTTATTCGATAATTTTGGCATTAAAAACCTTATTTTATGTGTCAGAAATACAATAAATCATAAATGCTATTATGGACAAATTAATGTTATTTACATGCATTAGCTAGGGTTTTCAAGGCCAAAATGATAGAATAAAGGTGATGAAATGGAGATTCATCACCCCCCTATACTTGTCTTTGCTAGTCCCTAGCAAATACTTATGCAATAAGTATAAAAAAGAACAAAGAATAAGAAGAAAAGAAAAAGAAGATTGAAAAAGATAGAGTGAATAGGATTGCTTTCAGTGTAATATCTGTCCTTACAAAATCAGAATTTGGAGCTTCGGTTAGACCTTGAGTGTGGATGTGTGTAGAACCTGGTCAGGAACCAACTTTAAAACACAACAGCCTTCGAGAGTCACATAACTCGGTTCAACCCACCTCAATAGCCTGGTCAGAACTGGCCTACATCGTACACAAACCCTTATAACTATGAAGCTGACTTGTACAATGTAAGTGATAGTGGCTCTCCCCAACTGAAACGACAAAGGAACTAAACTTCTCTAGAATGACAATCCAATGATTCCCCAATCCAGCCCTCTATCGTCGAGGAGCGGGGTATTCCCTTCTAAGTTCAAGTGGCATCCGACTCAAGAAGAGGAGGGGAAGAAGAAAATGGACGGTAGCCAGTGTAGCTACCTATCCTGGGGATGCAAGACCAGTGTTGTCAAGTCATCCAACTGCAGGCTCACATGGTATAACTTTGATGCTCAAGCTTGCTTATTTTCTATACAACACATATACATACTCCGGTAGGCACTTTTATTTTTATTTTCAAGCTTTTCCACTTTTTTTGTACTGCTATTCTCAGCAGCATTATAAGGACTTTTTCCTCTTGAGCCAGAAGACCATCCCTCTTTTGAAGCTTTATTGCAACCCGCACTCTCCTGTCATTCGACTTCATCGAAACTGGACCAGGTTGGGGTGCACTTCCCTCCCTAGACGAGGACAAATGTTTCCACCCATGTGCGTCTCAGACTGGAAAATCCAACCCCCTCACCACTTCAACTGAGTTGAGCCAAGTGAAAGGTGCAAGTGTCCAAGTTAGGTCACGGTCGACAAGAATCATGCGTGTATCTCGAAAAGTCCTATTTAGCCAGTTGAGGTGACCTGAACCTAGCCCTGATTTCTCTAAGAATTAAACCTGAAGTACCTTAAACCTAGTTCCCATAAGGTTCCAGTGCAGTTAGGTGCAGTAATGTCCAACCCAACTCCAAATTTAGACTTTATTAGATTGGTTCAATCATCAAGCTCACTCAAAAAGAATCTGAATGATATGCAAATGCTATACACAATGAATGATGCAATTTTTCACAAAGAATTTAAAAATCAAAGAATCTTTTTATACAAAGTTTTTTTGCAAATAAAAAGGATTTAAGCACACAAAGTATAAAATATTTACAGCTATTTACACGGGTGTGCTTCAATAGTTAAGAATTTTAAAGAATTTACAGGTTTTACACAGTTATTATTATAGGTACATATAGACAATTGATAATGAATTTTATTTTGATGTATATACACATTATATTTATATATATATATATATATTTAATTAATTAATTTAATTTTTTAGTGATTTTTTTATGAAAACATTTTCAAAACTATAGTACAAAATAATTTTTGCAAGCATTTACAAACATTTGAAAGCCATTTTGTAAAGATTTTTCACACTATGTATATACATTTTTCACATAGTTTTTACAAACATTTTCCAAACCATTTGCACATAGGTTTTCAAATCCTTTATTTCACACCAAGAAGAGAATTTTACAAACAGAGCAATTTTACACGGGTTGAAAACATTTCATAGAAAATTTTCCAAACAGTTCACACCATTTTTTTCAAATCATTTTGCAAAGATATTTAACATGATTTATTAATCAGTATATACAAAGAAAAACTATATTTTATGTACAAGATGGCTTAGGCGCTTATAAATTTTATTTGGAATTATTGCTTTTTTTGCATGAGAAATTTTTGTGTATACTCCTCAGACTTATTTGAGAATCATTTTCAAAAGATTTTGAATACTATAGTCCAAAATATTTTTACAAACATGTACACGCATTTGAAAATTATTTTGCAAGGTTTTTTCGAGCAGTATAGATAGATTTTTCATAATAATTTTACAAATATTTTTCCAACCATTTGCAAACCGCTTTTCAAACATTTTTATTTCACTCAAAGAAAATAAATTTTGCAAACAAAAATATTTACAAAGTTTGAACACTTTTTACAAAAAATTTTTCAAACAATTTTCAAAAGATTTCTTCACAAGGAGAACATTTTGCATAAAGCGTTTTTCCTAATTTATTAATCAGTACGGACAAAAAGAGTCTGAGGAGCTCACAATCATCTTTTATTGTTGTAATAGAAATACTTTTACATTATTTTTAGGTCCAGGTAGTATTTTTATTTACAGTACGAGTTATGGCTTATAGTATATACATAGTATATACGACCCCCCCTATACTTGGCTCGAGCTATGTCCTCAAAGGTCAAAGAGAAGAAGCAAAGACATAACTCGGACTAAGTAAAGAAAAGTTTGAAAGAATGAATGAATAAGGAGATAAAGAAATCAAGAAGTTGATCGTCCCCCCTATACTTAGGATCAAATAATCCTAAGTATAACAGACTGTACACAAGGCGGGGATGGTCAAGGATGAGAATGGACAGATCGTACTCAGATTGTCTCCCCCTATACTTTGGGTCAAAGTATCCCTGAGTATAGTCAAGAAGAGGAGACAAACGAAGAGATTGACAAAGAAAGAGACTCATGGTGCATACCCCCCTATACTTAGGGAAAGGTGGGTCCTAAGTATAGGCAATGGATACAAGGGCAGCACCTGTTTGGTAGAAAAAGAAAATAGAAAATGAAAAGAAGAAAAGAAGAAATCAGATAAATAGTTTTTGAGGTGCGGTGTCTGAATCTTCTGACGCTGACAATGTTGTAGCTGAGTCATCAAAGCGTAGATGCTGGATGGAGTCAACAACAGCCAAGAACGTATCAGGCTCGAGGTAAGGCTTCAGGAGTCCGTTGACGACGAATAGTTGTGCGTCAGGAGACAATTCTGATATGGCAATACTTCCATTGTCATGCACTTCACGAACTCGGAATGGCCCTATACACTTACTCTTTAATTTGCCCGGGAAGATCCGTAACTTTGCATCAAATAACCACACCTTCTGTCCAACTTCAAAGGTCTTTCGTCTGATGTACCGGTCATGCCAGCGTTTTACCTTTTCCTTGTACATCAATGTGTTATCGTATGCATAGTCTCGGAACTCCAAGAGTCTGTTCAGATCATCTTTTCTTTTCTGACCACTTTTCTAGGAGTCCAAATTGCACATGTTAATTGTCCATAAAGACTTGTGAATTAATTCGACGGGCAGATGGCACGGCTTCCCATATACAAGACGATAGGGCGACATGCCCAAGGGAGACTTGTAGACGGTTATGTAAGACCAGAGGACTGAGTCCAAGAGTTGAGACCAGTTCTTTCTGTCCGGCCTTACAAGTTTCTGAAGGATCGTCTTGATTTCTCTGTTCAACAATTCGGCCATGCCATTGTTCTGAGGATGATAAGGAAATGCGACTCGATGGTCGATGTCGTACTCCTTCGTTAATTTTTTGACCTCTTTGTTAATGAAATAGCTACCCCCGTCTGATATGAGAATCTTCGGAATCCCGAACCGCGCAATGATGTTATCTCTCAAGAATCAGCACACTGTCCAGCTATCAGCGGCTCGAGCGGGAATAGCTTCAACCCAACGACTAATGTAATCTACGGCAAGAAGGATGTGCTCAAAACTCTGACTGTTAGGGAAAGGCCCCATGAAATCAATGCCCCATGCATCAAAAATATCTGCTATCTGAATGATCTTCAGAGGCATCGAATCTTTTGTAGTAAGTGTACCCTTCAATCTCTGACAGTCAATGCATCGTTTGACAAATATTGTTGCATCCTTGAATAGTGTGGGCCACCAGAAGCCACATTGAAGTGCTTTAGCTGTCGTACGGTCTCCAGAGTGATGTCCACCAGATTTGAGTGAGTGACAGTGCTCGAGGACACTATAATGCTCCTCCTGAGGTATGTACCTGCGCCAAATGTAATCTGCTCCTTCCCTGAATATGAGAGGATCTTCCCATTGATAAAAACGGATGGTCGACATGAATTTATTCTTCTGATTTTTCATCCAATCCGATGGTATTACCCCTGAGGCGAGGTAATTTACTATATCAGCATACCAAGGGAGGGAATCCACTACTAAAATTGACTCATCTGGAAAGGTTTCTGTGATAGGTGCATTGTTCAGGGGAGGCTCTTGTTGCTCAATTCTGGAGAGATGGTTTGCTACCACATTCTGAACTCCAGGTTTGTCCTTGATTTCCAAATCAAATTCCTGGAGGAGAAGGATCCATCCAATCAGTCTTGGCTTGGCATCCTTCTTCTGTTGTAGGTACCGGATAGCAGAGTGGTCTGTAAAAATGGTAACTTTTGATCCAAGAAAATAGGATATGAACTTTTCCAGGGTGAAAACCACAGCCAGCAACTCTTTTTCTGTCACAGTGTAATTTCTTTGCGCCTCATCTAATGTTTTGTTGGCGTAGTGAATGGCATAGGGCGCTTTTTCTTTTCTCTATCCTAGAATAGCCCCAACTGCAAAGTCTGACGCATCAGTCATGATCTCAAAAGGAAGAGACCAATTCGGCGGTTGTAGGACTGGAGCTTGATTGATAAGCTCCTTCAGTTGATTGAAAGCAAGGAGAACCTGGTGATCGGCATTGAACTCAGTTTCCTGGCATAAAAGATCTGTTAAAGGTCGGGCGATGCGGCTAAAATCCTTGATGAATCGTCTGTAAAATCCCACATGCCCCAGGAATGACCTTACATTTTTGACTGACTGTGGTGGCTCTAGATTGGCAATAACATCCACCTTTACCGGATCGACTTCCGTGGCACGTTTGGAAACGACATGACCCAGCACAATTCCTTCGGTGATCATGAAGTGGTTGTTTTCCATGAAAGCACTAAATTGACTTCACGACATTTCTGAAGCACTCTGTCTAGGTGCCTAAGACAAGAATCAAAACTGTCACCATAGATAGAGAAGTCGTCCATTAACACTTCGAGAAAACTGCCTACCATCTCGGTGAAAACTGCTAGCATGCATCTCTGGAATGTCGCAGGTGCGTTGCATAATCCAAAGGGCATTCTCCTGAAGGCGTAGGTGTCGAACGGGCAAGTGAAGGTAGTCTTCTCTTGATCTTCGGGAGCGATTGCCACCTAGTTGTACCCGGAATACCCATCCAAAAAGCAGAAGAACTCCTTGCCTGCTAGTCTTTCCAAAACTTGATCAATGAATGGTAAGGAGAAGTGGTCCTTCTTAGTTGCTGCATTAAGGCGGCGGTAGTCAACACACACCTACCAGGATGTTGGTACCCGAGTGGATATTTCCTATCCTTTATCATTGGTAACCACGGTAAGACCTGATTTCTTTGGAACTGCATGCAGTGGGCTTACCCATTTTGAATCGGAGATGTGGTAGATGAATCCTGCATCACACCATTTCGTGATCTCTTTTATGACGACGTCCCGGTGGGTTTGGATTCAGCCTTATTTGGAATTCACGGGACGGCTTGGCATCTTCTTCCAGATAAATGTGGTGTGAACACAAAGCCGGATTTATCCCGCAGAGATATGATACGCACCAACCAAGTGCCTTGCGGTTCTTTTCTAGAACCTCGAGAAGTCGAGATTCCTGATCCGGGTTCAGCCTGCTGCTGATGATGACCGGATACATGTGTTCTTCACCCGCAAGGAAAGCATACTTCAGTCCTGCAGGAAGTGGCCTGAATTCTGGTCCTGATCTGTCCAACTTGTTGGTCACTTCAGACACTATACTGGTGGTGGGATGTACTTCATTGATGGAGCTATCATCCTCAGTATTCTGTTGAGATTCCGATGATGTGTCGAACGGTTCTGTATTAGGCTCATTATGTTTGGGCTGGAGTGAATTCTCGAAATCACATAGTTGTGCCAGCATCTGAGAGTTTGTCTCCCAAGAATCATCAGAGCATAGGTCAATTGTGCTTTCCATGTCCTCCTCGAGAGTGAGGATTTCTCGGGTCCATGAATCATTCAATGAAAGTAATGAGTCCCCGATCTCTGCAATAAAGTCACAGTCTTCTTCTGATGCTGCATGGCTCTCATTAGTCATGGTGTTCGGCTCTCTGATCATGTCTATAGTGATATGTTTGCTGTCCGAGCGGAAAGTGATCTTGCCGGACCCGTAGTTAACCACGGCACCTGAGGTACGCAAGAATGGTCGGCCAAGGATGATAGGGGTCTGGAGTAAGGGTGCGGGTGAGTCCATATCAAGGACCACGAAATCAACAGGAAATTGCATCTCCTGTACCTTCACCACAACGTCTTCCATCAGACCTCTAGGTCGCTTGGTGGATCGGTCAGCGAACTGAAGGATCATCTGTGTTGGCTTGAGCGGACCTAGCCCAAATTCTTGCATTAGGGACGAGGGCAGAAGGTTGATAGAAGATCCGCTGTCAAGGAGAGTATGCTCAAAGACCTGATCAAATATCTCACAACTGATAAGAGGTGCCCCTTTGTCTTGTTTCTTCTGAGGGAGATTACTGATAGCTGCAACAGTGGCCATGGAAAGCATGTGCCTCTCGAATTGATTGCATTTGTTCTTGTGTGCTGGTCGACGCTTGTTGGTACATGCTTCTTTCAAACCTTTCTTCACAGCTGGCATATATTCCATGGCCTTCAGTAAGGGAATCTCAATGGTTAAGTTATCTATTATTTCCACAACTCCAGGATCAGACAATGCACTTTTTCTTTTTGCATTTTTTTGGATTTTCTATTGTATTAGGAAAAGGAATATTTACATCACTGATAGGCAGAGTAGAGTTCTTATTTACATCAGAGCTATCACCCACAAATTGGTGTACATCTGAACTACAAAAACGAGTACAAGATGGATCTTGAGATAATGGTGCTGATGGGCGAGCAAAAAGTAGGGTGTCTGCTCCGTCGGCTGGCGAGGGATCGGTTGCAGCTGGCTACTCCTCCGAGGATGGCGCGGCTTTGCTTCGGTTGCAAAATTCTTTTTGTTCTTTTTGGTTTTGCTGATTTTTTGTAGTTTTCGCTGAGGGTGCTGGTGTTGCATGACTGCTGGAATGGCTTCTCCTTCTTCTTCCTCCTCACCCATCCCTGTAGCTGGCACGGCTGATGCAGAAGATGACGATTCACCTGGTTCTTTATTCTCCCCATTCTTGATAGCAGGTGGAGGCAAGGCCCTACCGCTCTTGAGAGTGACAACATTAGAACAAACAATATTATCATTTTCTGACTCTATAGACGTAGACAGGACATCACATTCTACCTGCTCTTTCTTTTTAACTCTATTGGGGTTTGCCTCGACCTGAGCTCGGATAGTGGTCTTAGTGGCAGTCAGATCGTCGAGCCTCTTGGTCATATCTGCTAGCCCTTTGACGAGTTGGGCCAAGCAATCCATGGTCGGGTTCATCGGATTTGCCTCAGTAGATTCAGCGTGTAGACCACGTTGTTGCTGCATGTATTGGTGTTGAGACTATTTTTGGTGGTGTTGGGGTGGTGCAGGAAGTTGAAGCTGCTGGTAAGAGGAAGGAGGTTACTGTTGGTACTGTTGAGGTGGAGCGGTCGCATACTGATGGAAAGGCTGTGGCTGGCGGTACTACAGCTGCTGATAATGTTGATTCTGCCTCCATTGATTTGCATATGAGGGAGGTTGATGATACTGTGGCGGCGGCTGTGAGAACTGCCCAAATCGACCACCCTGAGGTTGGTGGTATTGCCGGTTGGCTGGTAGCTGACCCTGAGGTTGTCCCATGGGACAGGTCAACTGTGCTTCATTACTCCAAACCCCGTTGACTTCTTGCATCATGGGTGGTGGTGGGAAGACTGGATCGTATCATATTAAAAATCTGGTTGGTACACAACCATCTGCTGCTGCGGCTGGCCCTGGTCGGGTGTCTGCACGTAGTATATGTGCTGGACTGTCGGTGGCTGCTGGCTCGGCTGAGGCTGATGTAGCGGTGGTAGATCGTCCTTCTTCTCAGCTGGAGGTTCTGATGGTGCTGCCGACTGGACAGAGTTGATGGTGCCCACCAGCAGTTCTAATTGTTTGGTGATCTGATCTAGTTTGTCAAGGTTTTGAGTCCTCTTTTCGAACACAGCAAGTTTTTCTAAGTCATGTGATCGTTTCTCGATGATATCAACCTTCGAGAGACGGCCCCCGATGATGCTGAGGTTGGAGCTCTCATCTCTCTCCGCCTCGCGAGACGCTACCATGTGCACTTGTTTCTGGAGGATCTGGGGCTGCTTTTGGTATGCTTTCGATGAAGAGAGGACGGCCTCTCCTTCGGGCATTTCTTTAAAGATTTGCCAGACTACATCTTCATCTTTATTGAAATGTGAGCCCCCACACACTGCATCGACGAGCCTTTGGCTCTCAATGTTCAGGCCCCCAAAGAAGTGTTGGACCAAGCTGGTCTTCGGGATCTCATGGTGGGGGCATTTCTCCTGCAGATCGGTGAATCTCTCCCAGGTTTCATGTATGGATTCGTGCACTCCCTGAGAGAAATTGTTGATATGTGCTCGCATCTGGTTGAGCCGACCGAGGGTAAAATTTGTGCAAGAAGGCTGATTTCAGTTCCTCCCAGGTAGTTACAACCTTCCCCAAATGGTTGACCCAGTAGAGGGCTTTGTCTTGCAGGCTGAAGGGAAATGCCATCATTTTGACAATGTCCAGAGGAACATTCGGATAGTGGGTAGTTCGGCAAATGCGGGAGAACTGCTGCAGGTGGATATATGGCTCTCCACTGGTGTTTCCATGGAAAGATGGAAGAAGCGCGAGGAACTGGGGCTTTAGCTCAAAGTGAGCATGCACCAGTGGAATGAGGATCCACTCGGCCATCTGGCTGTCTCCAGGGTTGTATGTCTCTTTCAGTGTAGGTTTCGGTCTTGCCATGTCCAGGTCTTCTTCATCGTCATCCGGAGGGTTACCACCTCCTCCTAGTCCTCCTCCTCCCTCGTGTATGTTCTTCACATCATTCAACATATCCTAGAAAGCAGTCTGTGCTAGGGCCTGCTCTGTCAGCTGTTGTTGGATAGCTTGGATGGATGCCAAGCATTAACCTGATTCTGATCAGGCATCTGTCCTTGCTCTGGCTGGGGTGGCTGCTGACCTTTTCCCTTTCCTTGAGGATCCATGTCAGGGTCTAAGTCTGGCGAAATGAATTCCGGATTAGGATCCAGGGCTTGGTCTGTATTCTATCTGCAGAATGAGAGAATCCTAATCAGACCGTTTGTAATCTTATTCAGGTGTCATGATGGATCTGGAATCAAGGTCAATCCCAGAATGTTATGAATGAAAAACGATATGGACTGTGATCGACTTCGATTCACAACGGCGAAAGTGGGACAAAAGTGATCCCGATTTATTGGATGGTCAAAAGAAAGGTAGAAAACGAGGAGTCTGAAGATCGATCCGCAAAGTCCGGGTCAGGTTCTCAGGAATCGCCTCGAATTTATTGGCGAAGTTGATTCTATGGAATCGATGTGGGTGTCGACGGGATCCCGACGGAAACCATCCATGGATCGACTTCGTGAAGCAAAAGGAGGATTGTATGTTGGAAGAAGGATATGATGGTCAACGAGGAATAGAAATGAGTGCAAAACAGTAGAAAGGCTCGACTGAGCGGGGGTCAAAGGAGAATGCTACAACAAAATTTGCGCAAAGGCGCGGAACTTGATCTTTGAACCTTATAGATCCATACAAATGCAATACAAAATCGGGTTCACCAACTCACGCCATGTGGAGCCATGAAGGTTCGGCTACTTATTATCTTTTCAGTTTTAGAGTTGTTATTTCAGGCATATCTTTTAACAAGTCCTCAGCACGCTAACCCTATAGGAGAGAGAGTACTGCCAGAAAAGAATCTCGTACTTGTCCTCCTCCTTTGTAACCTGTAGTCTATACTTTTTGAGGTCCTTGTAACCCTTCATGGATCCCTACTCATCCAAATAAATAGAGAGAGGAAGCCGATAGATAAAACCAATACTTCGGTTCTTACTCGGAACAGAATCACCCGTGAGCATGCAAGAACCTACTCAGACGCAAACCGATGAGACAGACACCACCGTGAAGGCATGGCCTATGCTCAGTGCTTCATACCATGTCGATGTTCCACACAACGCGGGAACACCATCGCTGACAAGGCCCTACTCGGTCACGTACGATAGAAGCACCAATACTTCGGAAATCCAGACGATACACAAGGCAGTTGCAGACTGGGATTTTGGCTCTATTCCTTATGGGGCATGCCTCGCTCATGGGAGTGGGGTTTTGGTCCCCCTTCGAAGGTACCTGAAAACAATGAGGGCTTTATGAACCCAGTACAATGATGATCCATTACGTTTTCTAATTAAGGTCAAAGTTTATTTAGCAGTCCCCTTGTTTTAGTTTTTTGGGTTTTCACTTTTTTTGAGTTTGTTTTCATATCAGCGCCTAACGTTTTTGTAGATTTTCATTTATGTCCTAGGTGCACAAAATCAGAGGGAGATAGCAGAAAAGCAGTGCAAGTTGGTTCCATGATGGAAATCTCACCATTGAACCGAATGATACATGCTGATTTAGAAGATTTACAGTGCATCCCAGCTTTCTCCATGTGGTATGCAAAACAGAATTTTTAAACCAAAAACTACATGATGGTGTGCAAGCGACAAAATCGCCCTAAACATTAGCTGATATTAATCATGAAGAACCAATTAAGTTTGACTAAATCCATACGTAAGAGAGTATAGGAATAAGCATTCTTATTAATGTGTGGACCTAGCTACCGAGTCAAGCAACCTAAGTCTAGGGGCTCCATACACACAAAACAAAATAAAGAAAAGGCGGAAAGCTCAAAATCGCGGGAAACAAAGAAAAGAAAGCGGGAAAACACAAAAAAGCTGCGATGAGGCCCCCAGGTGAACAGACACCCGGGCACTGGACCTCATTGTGAAGAGTAGAGTCCATATTATTACATGCCAAAATTGTCTCTCTCTCTCTCTCATAGAATTACATTTTTCTTTTTTACTAGCTAAGCCTTCTTCTTGCTTCCTTGGTGTTTGCTCCAGATGGTCAAACATGTGTGACCCTCCTTCATGCATGGCTGCACCAGCCTCCTAGAAGGTCGTCCTCGCATGGCGAACCCTCGCATCAAAGTTGCAAGAAGAAGAGTATTAGCACAAATAATCACAGATATAAACAAAGGCAATAAATATTTACAAGCAATTCATGAATATTAGCAAAAGATCATGCAAGTATTTACAACATGACAAACTAAAGTAAGCTACACTCATTTCTCCCCGGCAACGGCGCCATCTGATAACACAGGTTTTGCGAGGGTCAAAATACATCTCACACAAGGCGGAGACAAAGTCGCTGTGGCGACCGCTCACGAAACCCCTATTAATCAGCAATCAACCCACAATAAAGAATAAATCAATTGAGTCCCAAAAATGTGAATTAAAAGTTATTAACTCTACCATAATGATGCATAGTGCGTAAGTATGTAGAGGTCGAACCACAGAGAGCAAAAACTGGTAGCCTACAATTATTTATGTACATGCTAGTCATGTATGCACACAAGTCTTTCTGTGGGTTTTTTTTACTTTATATTTTTTTATTTGATTTTTGGTTTTATAATTTTTATTTGATTTTTTTTTATTTTTTTTATATTTTTATGTTTTTATATTTTCTTTTTGAAATAAGATATAAAGCCATATAGAATATATAATAAAAGAGAGATAAGCGAGAGATGAAAATAGGGAAAAAATACTCACAATATAGTAAATAAAATATTTTTGTGGTTTTTATATTTTTCTAATGTTTTTGTGATTTTTAGATTTTTCCTAATTTTTTTGGTATTTTTAAAGTTAAAAATACGAGTAAACAGTGAAACAAATTGCTGGCCGAAATTAAAATGAGGATGAAAAATATCGAATAGTGTCAAAAATTCCTCAATGTAATTTTAAAACAAAGATAATAAAATACAGAAAATTTAGAAATAGATATTGTATTTTTATGATTTTTCTGGGAATTTGAATATTTTTATGAAGGTTTTTGGGGTTTTCTAATTTTTAGGAGTTTTATTTTATATTTTTTAGTGATTTTTGGATAAAAGATAAAACACAATAAAATACACAAAATATATTTTTTTGGAAATTTTTCAAGAAGTTTTTATATTTTTTAGGATTTTAGAATGCAAATAGTAGCAAAAATGCATGTTTTTGAATTTTAATAAAGATGAAAATGCAATAAAAATGCAAAATAAAAATATAGCGTGATAATACAATGCAACAGGAACCTATGGTATTTTTTGGTGATTTTTAGAATTTTATAGATGCATGCAATAAATAGGGAAAGCAAAGAGAAATTCCAACCCTAGCAGGGGTATTTTTGCAAATAAAATAAAGCCCCGGGGGTTCTGTGTAAATTTACCAAAACTTTTGAACGTTAACACTAGTTTCAGGATCAAATAGAAATTTCAAAACCCGCTAGGGGGGCTTGCAATTTAACCTATCACGTGGGACTACACGTGACTCACACACGCAGGGACCAAAACACAATTTCATAAAGTACAGGGGTCCATGTGCAAATTCCACAAAAATATAACATTGTAAATTTTATTCAATGGACCTTTACGAAATACAAATACATACAGGGGTTCCTGTGTAATTTTTTTCCAAACCCACGTGAAACCGCACGTGAGCTAACGTGGATTGGACCTAAATGTAAATACAAGAAACCTAGGGGTCTTTTTACAAAATATCTGCTTTATTTTAAACGTTACACAATATTTACAGTACTAAACTTTAAATACAAAAAGGCAGGGGATAAAGGTGTAAATTACACCTATTAGGCGCTGGCGGACGGTGATGATGCAGCCACTTATCCACGTGGCGTCCATCTGACGGTCGATGACATTTCGATGGTGGATGGCTGAGATTAGATCGGACCGGATGATCCGACATCTGAGCGAGGCTTCATCCAACGGTGGCTGACGCATCTGGGAGCTTCACCTTGATCGGACGGCGATGGAGCAATGTGGAAGAACAGGGAAGGAACTCGCGCGCGGCGAGTTTCGATCATGAATAGTCGGCGCCTACGCCCTCCTCTGTCCACATCGAGTTGATCTACACGTTCCTGGAGGTGTCCCGCGTTGATCGACGGCTGCAACTTGGTTCCTGGAGGTCCCGATCGGTCCGGCGAGCTCGAGGAAGGGGAAGACCTCCAGGAATTACTTCTCGGGTTAAATCAAGCCCAAGAGGGCTCCGTTTGAGCCCAAACCTGCACAGAAAGAACGAGTGGCTTGAGGGCTTCACCCTCGACCTGGGGTTTGAAGCTTTTGCGCAAAAAATGAAGAGGGGCGGTGAGGTTCCGGCTAGCGGCAAAGATGAACCTCGATTCGCGAAGCCTCGTGGGCTCCGATCTGGGGCATGCGGAAGATGGAGAATACGATAAGGAACGATATGGGGGCAGTACGAGGGTCGGAGAATGACTGGAACGCTCGGGAGTCGTCGCCGGAGTGGAGCTCCGGCGAACTACGACTCAACCGATTCACGTCTAACCACTGGACTAAAAACTAAACTAAATGCGGGAATAAATGCTGGAATAAAAATCTACCTACGAAAGCAGTAAAAGCGCTCTAATACCTGGTGGGAAACAGGGAGCGTGGCGATCGCCGGAGCGCCGTCGTGGGTGCAGCTCTCACCTCCTCCGACCGATTCAAGGCGCCAAGAGATCCCTCCTGTCACAAGGAAGCTCCTAGGACCGAATGCGAGGAAGGGAGAAGGGTAGAATTGACCAAATTTGTGAAGGAGGAGGAGTTGGGTTATTTATAAACCTTTCTGGGCACCCTTATTAACCAGCGATTAATGATTGATCCGGTGTACGTACAAGCGATCCAGAGTGTTGGCGTGTATGTACAAAGTGCCAGGAACAATTCTTGTGAAGGAAGCAAGTGCGATCGATGGAGGAGACGCCCATGAAAAATGCAAGAAAATCGGGGATTCAACAGGTCTGACGACTCAGAGCCGCAGATGGGATAGTTGACCAGAGGTCAACGAAGGCCGCGCGCGGATTGGTCCACGTCGGCCGCTAAAGGACAAAACAAAAGGTTTTATTCGAGAATAATTAATTTAAAATAGTAAATGATTTTATTATTTTTCGAATATAAAATAAAAATGTTTATTATTTTATGTAGTATTTTAATATGATTTTTATTTTTTTTTGGCTTGATCTTTTAGTAGTTAATTTTTATGAGTGTATTTACTGGTATATTCATCTATGTTTTGTGCATTTCTATTTTTACTTTGTATATATTATTTTATTATTTTAATTTCTTATGTTATATATTTATAACTTATTTTTGTGAGTATAGATATATTTTTATTTGATTTTTATGAGTTTATTTGCACATTTAAATAAATAGGTATATGAATTGTATAGGTATAGGTATAGGTATTTTGCCTATGTTTTGTATACTTCTTTTTATTTTAATGAATTTTAATGAGTTTTTATTTTTGTTTTGTATTTTTAATAGAATATATATGATATTGGCAATATTCTAAAAATATGAAAGAATATAATATTTAAAGAATATATAATTCCCTTTTATTTATATACATATAGGTGTTTCATATATGTTTTTATATAACTTGATTTTATTTTTTATTTTCTTGTTAGTTTAATTTTGATTTTGATGTACACATATATTATAGATAATGTTTACAAAATTATAAAAATATGAATTTGTAAAAATAATAAGTAATGAATAAATTCAATATTTTAATCGGTATTATGTACAATAGGGGCCTAAAACCTATCTTTTGCACAGTGACTCCAAAAATATAAAACCACCACATTAAATATCTCATGAAAAGTTATATACAATTAGAGGTGATTTTGCCATGTTTTGAGTTTTTATTTGCAAGATATGGGTCTGGGAAATTTGGTTTTTGGCTTTTTATTCTGGGTATAAAATGTACAATGTCTATTACTTTTGTACAAACTCAATTTTGTATTTTTATTTACATTATTATCTACAACTTTTATATACAAAGTTTCTTTATTTGATGAATAAATACTTAGATACAAAATAGGTGTCAAAAATACATAAATCAAGAATGAATAAATGAGGTATTTATTGTATTTTTTGCCCTTATCTCCCCCTACTTTATTCCTTATCGGCCAATTCCCTTCTGTACTTGGTCTCGGGGTTAGGGTCATAAAATATTTGCAATATTTTATTCCTTTTTCTTTTCTTCTCTTTATTCTATAATTTTAGCATTAAAAACCTTATTTTATGTGCCAGAAATACAATAAATCATAAATGCTATTATGGACAAATTAATGTTATTTACCTGCATTAGCTAGGGTTTATAAGGCGAAAATGATAGAATAAAGGTGATGAAATGGAGATTCATCACTCCCACACACCCCCACCCCCTAGCATGTGGCCCCTCCCATGAGCATGATGTAGGTCATCATCAACATGAGATGAGGCACACCTTGGCTTCTTGTGCCATGTTGTGGAATCTTGTTGGATATTGTGGGTGACAGGTTGCCCTTGTAATCTTTAATGTTGGCTTTATGGTGTTTGGTGGAATGCTACTAAGGTTGTCTTTGATCAATACCTTCATCTACTCTATTCATTGCTTTCTTCTGCAAAGTTGAATGGTCACATACATCTGCCCTCCTCTAGTGGATGTGTTTTCCATACTCCTACATCAGCCCTCCCTCCCCCCTTCTATTCTTTATTCTAATGGCTTCAGATATGTGTTCTAGGGCTTCCACTCTCCTTCCCAACCTTTATCTAAGGGGGGAAAGGATTAGGGAGTCCACCCTCATCCTGGCACTTGAGTTGTTCATGCTTGCTTCTTGCTTGCATATTTCATGTGTACTTTGGGCTACTTGGAAAGCTAGGTATGATCTCTTGCCATTTCATATGCCCTTAGATCATGTTCATCTAGAATCCCTTTAGCTTGTTCTTGCTTGTGTACAACATGTCCTCTTTTAGATGCATGTTAATGAACCGCTAAATGCATGTATTAATAATGATCCGTTGTAGCAAGGACACTTGGCGTGTCATACAGAACTAGATGAATAATCTCCAGGAAAAGGACTCGACTTTAATTTATAACCTGGGAAGTTGAGGGTCGAACACAATGACACGAGCCATAATACAACTATTTAAGTAAATATCTAAGTTAAGTGTTTGATAAATTATCTAGGTCAAAACAGAGACAACAATGCAGGCAAGCACTGCAAGATAATGCACATCACCAATGTATGCATGGATAAGCCAAAATGTGATGAGGAAACACATTAATGCATATTAGAAAACAATGTGGTGATGAACAGAATGATAGAACATGCAAATGCAAACATAATTATGCCTTAAATTGATTCATTAAACTAAAGCAAAAAATCAAGATTCAATTATGCAATTTGATCCAAGCAAGGTTTCATTTAATAGAGATTTAAGCAACTTAATTATCTCTAATAAATTAATCAATCATTATGCATCAAATCAGAGAATAGATTAAACCATTAAAAGATAATGAAACAGAGATCAAAACACCACTGAAATTACTTCATTTAGAGTTCATATGCTCAAATTATTCAAGTTTGAATCTAGGGGCATAAATGTAGTAAAATATAATATGAAATGTCAGAAACAGGTACTTGGAAGGACTAAAATGCAATTATGGAAAATCGGCAATGCATGGGTATATTTGCAATTAAGGACAACTGACTGGTAGGTCCGTATGGCTGTGTGTGGCTCATGCCATGTGTCGAGTGGTGATGCTTCTACTGATGGTTCGGATTATCTAAGGCTACAGGTTACGTGTAGTCCATGTGGTCGCAATTGGACCGTCAGATCATCCCCAAATTGGGAGGATTCAACGGTACTTGTGTCTCCTCCTTGGAGTAACTCCGCCGCGAGAGGTTGCGAGAAGGCGGGGCTCCGGCAAGAGCCCCATAGCTCCTCCTTCGTCTCGGAGATGCTCTAAAGATTGGCGATGGTCCTCAAATAGCTCACAAAAATGGTATGACATCAAAAAAGATCTACAAGCGTCTGGAAGTCGGTGATGATGAAGGAACGTCAGAGTAGAATCCTCAGATTGGAGCCCCTCTAGGAATTCTGACCATTGAAGGATCTTTGATCCTGTAGTGTTAGCAGTGTATATAGACAAAGCGAGACTTATTGTATATGTGTGAACGTGAGTGGAGTGGAGAGTTGTAGTGGCATGAAGAAGGTAAATCTCATAGGGGTTCTTATCCAGAAAGGAGAAGAAGACGAATCGAAGATGAAAGCTGTGACAGAACGAGAATCACGGAGGACAATACCTCCCGTGTGGATCAAGGATTCACGTAGAATGTTGAGAACACCTTAGTTTGAGGAAATGGTGTATATACATCTGGTTAAAAATCAGTGAACACAAATAAAAACTAAAACCTAATCTAATCCTGAATCTCGAAGATGAAGAATGAAGGGTCTTCGGCTTGGACTGAGGCCATCATCAACCTCCGGTCATCGCTTAACATGCGCAGCCTTGCGTAAAGCTCGAACAGCTGCTTCATGAGCATTGTAACATGGCGATGAGCCATGGGTCACACCAGGAGTGTACCACCATCGTGGCTTAAATTTTCCTCCTTCTTCCTATCATGAAGAGGAGGGGTGGCTAGGGGTGACTCTAGTAATGGTGGACAACTATCGCTTGAGGCGACCGTGGGGTTTTTGAAGAGGAGAAGTGGTGGAGGTTACTGTCTCCAGACGGTGGTTTCAGCCATCGCCACTTAGTGTGGGAGTTGGAGATTAGGGACAATGGGTGGTTGGCGTGGATGAGGGTCGAGTTGGTTGTTAATGATGGGAGGATAATGGGGGTAAGTTAGGAGGTTGATGAGGTTACATGAGAAGAGAAGGGGATGCTGAAGGTTGGGGATGAACTAGGCATCGTTGGATCATATGATCCAAAGATTCAAAATAGGGCGCTAAAGGACGGTCACGATATATCTTATCAAGAAGCGATCAGACGATTCAGAAGAGAGGCGGGTGTCTGATAGAGCTCAGACCACGTGGGCGACTGAGGATGCACTACGTGGCCCAATTAGAGTTAGGATAAATTAAAAAATCAAAGAAAAATAGAAAAGAATTAATTAAAAGGGAATTAAGAAAAATGGTAAACATGAAAGTTGTAGATCTCGATGAGAACTACAATTTTCATGTAGAAGTCAAAGAGATCAAAGGTCATCTATACATATGTAAAAATTAAATATGAGTTAAAACAAGTTTCTTTTAATTTTCTTTTATTATTTTTTATTTTGTTTTATGTTAATTTATTTATATACAATATTAATCTAATTTTTATTTGATTTTTAATGAGAAATATTTACATAAAATAATACACCATAATAAAGTTATATTAATATAATGTAATTAGAGTCAATTATATACAACACACAAATTAGTAATTAGTGTTAGTTAGTCAATGAATCATGATGATTAACTTAAGCAAGAGAGATAATATTGGTGAATAATGATGATAAATCTAGGATTTATCACCCCCTATACTTAAGCTAAGCTCCGTCTCGAGCTAATAAATAAAGATTTAATTTAAAGAGTCGGTTTAATTAATGAGATCCCTGACATGTGCAAGTGAATAATCAAGGCTTGATTAGACCTAGAACACTAGGTTTTAGGGATCCTAAAACTCTAAGTTGATCCAAGTATTAATCAAAAGGAACCCAACTATTCTAATTGTCAAACTCTCAATGTATGCATATATATATATGTAAGTATGACTTAGTGTAGACTGCATCCATGAGAGCAGAGTCAGTATATCATCAAAAATTCCAATCTCAAAAGCTCTCCTAAAGACCCAACCCTCAACTCTACGGAATAAATCTAGTCTTGCTTCAATCCACTGTCTCTTTAGTTTATCGGACTTCAAAGGGATAGATGGAAGAACATATAATGGAAGATGTAGGATTGTGTACTTATTTTCTCTTCCTCTCATTGGAACAGGGTTCTCTCAAGTGCCAATACTCAACACAATTTTTATTTTTATTTTGTCTATCAGTGTGTCTATTAAGAGAAGTTGGAGTCGTCTGCACTTGTTTTCCTAGGAGTACAACGGGGTGTGCCTTTTTTGAGTATCTAATATACTTTCTACAACCAGTCTTGTAGCATTTACGATGCAGAGCCTTTTTTGGGTGCTAGCCCGACCCCTGGTCCTAATAGTGGTGGTCCAAGTGGACACTTTGAAATGGTTGGGAGCGCTTGCCTTTAGTGGAAGCTCTTTGATATTTGACTTTGTATGATGAGAGCTTTTCTTTCAACATTTCTTTCTTTCTTTTCTTTGTTTTTGGCTAGCTCCACTGCTTTTACCAAAAGTTGGCACATACTGATCAACTTATTTATTAAATGTCATCACACCCTGGCACTTTAGGCCAAATTCAAGAGATAGCATGACAACATCTCCCATACTGGCTAAGATGCTGACAGTCATGTCTCATGAAGACCTCATTAATTTTACCCATCCTCCAACATCATATAGATCGAGTCCAAACTCAAGCTTCCAATCCCAGTTTCCTCGGTGATATTGTGACCCATCTCAATCATGAATGCAGTCATGCATGTGAGTGATAGTCAAGTTCTTTTAAAGGAGATTAAGCATGAAATATAGCATGCATATCTTCAAACTAGGAGAGTGTGAATTTCTAAGTCCAAGATCCTAATGATTAATACATGATAACTCTAAGTCTAGGGACTCCTTAAACAAAGTGTTAAAGATCATCTCAAGCCTTGAGTGCATAGAAAAAGTGTCAGAGAGTAACACCAATTAATAAGGCAATCCTTTTGTGATTTTTATTTTTATAAGTTAGAGAGTTAATTAATTAGACTCATTTACACCCTTAACTTTGAAAAGAATTTTGAAATTTTTACAAACATTGTCACATATGTATAGAAAATTTCCAAACATTTTACAAAGATTTTCAAAACAAGTAAAACCGCATTTTTCAAGCCTAAATAAAACATTTTTCAAAATAATGTCACATAAATATGTAGGTTTTCAAAACATTTTACAAATGATTTTCCAAACATGTCAAATCATATTTTCACAAACCATGTAAAACACTTTTGAAAACCATGTCAAATATTTCTAAAAACATTTTCTAAACAGTTTGTAAAAAAATCAGTTTAAAGAATAATAGTTTGAATTTTTTTTAAAAAAATATGAGCTATGGCTAAAGTGTATATGCAATATATACGGTAGACCCCCTATACTTAGCTTTTGTTATGTCCTCATCGCACAAAATGAAATGAATCCATAGCTCAACTAAGTATAAAGAAATATTCATGAACTAAACCAAGAATCACATGTGCATAAAGAGTAAAAAGAATCAGATAGAGGAATATATGGACTTGGGTCCCCCTATACTTAAGCTGAGAAATAGCTTAAGTATAAATATATGAATTTAAAACTAGGAGACCCGAGAGGAATAATTAGAAAAACATTGGAAACCCCTATACTTAGACTGAAAATAAGCCTAAGTAAAAGAATAGGAAGCTAAGTGATGAAGGGATCAATGTTAGCTGAATCTCCAGAGGATGAATCTCAGGAGATGATAATGAAGCGTAGGGTTTCGGGAGGCTGGAGAGTCAAACAATATTATTTCACCAACACATATAGTGAAGACCATAAATATGGTTCAATTATCTTACCTTTTTTATTGGTGATAATACAAAATTCACGTTCATTACGAGCGAGCTGACTTAGGGTTTGGGCTCTATCCTAGAGATTCATCCTCACCTCTCAACGAATGCATATATACCTGCAAATAATGCGAGATTTTCTCTCCCCAAAAATAAGGTGAATTTTAGCTCCATTTTAATTACATCAACTTGCATTAACAGTCCCATTTTTAGAGATTAGGTTATCACTTGTATTGAATCTCTGAACACATCACCATATATCGTCCATTCATGTTTCCCTATTATCCTAAGTGACAATTCGTGAAGAGGGAAAATCATGCAAACGTAAAATCATGATGTCATGCTCAAGAGAAGTACTTACAGTAGCTCGAGCTCTCTTTATGCACATGCAAGACTGAATATAAAATCTTATCTAATTGCATGCAAGATGATGAAAAACCAAACCTAATCATGCATTCTATTAGCGTGGAGAAATTCATTAATTTGGGATAAGTTGAACATAGATTACATGCGTCTCATAAATCTTAGAGATGAGTGAATCTCATAAGATGACGTTAGTGTGTCTTAACTTACGAATCAAGCACTTAGGATAATAAATCGAAAGTAGCTCTATAAGTCGTGTGCCCGGATCCTAAATCGAGCACTCAAGTTGAGTCCCGCCTAACATGGGTGAAACAAACTCAACACACAAATAATACAGTCCAGACCAAAATTATATACAATAAATATGAACAGAATAATCTTCGACTTGTTTTGAAGTTATCTTCTACGGTTCTTTTCAGTGAGAACTCCATCTTGAGCTTTCAGCCTCCATTCTTCATGAGCGTTCTCGATGAATGGGCCCTACCACAGAAGAGAAGATATTAGATAATTCAAAGATTAATAACACCTATATATAATAATGCAGAAAACATCACAACACGGTATTGACCTAGACAAAATAAGAATCATCTTAACCAAAAATTTTAAACCTTAATAATTATATTAATGAAGTTGTATTCTCGGCAATGACGCCATCTGATGAACAGCTAAATGCATGTATTAAAATGATCCATTATAGCAAGGGCACTTAGCGTGTCATACAAAACTGAATGAATAATCTCTAGGAAGAGGATACGGCTTTAATTTATAACCTGCGAAGTCCAGGGTCGAACACAAGGACACGAGCCATAATACAATTATTTAAGTATTTAAAATATCTAGGTTAAGTGTTTGACAACAACAATGCAGGCAAACAATGCAACATAATGCACACCACCAATGCATGCATGGATAAGCCAAAATGTGATGATGAAACACATTAATGCATGTTAGAAAACAATGTGGTGATGAACAAAATGATAGCACATGCAAATGCAAACATAATTATGCCCTAAATTGATTCATCAAACTTAAGCAAAAAATCAAGATTCAATTATGCAATTTAATCCAAGAAAGTTTTCATTTAATAGAGATTTAAGCAACTTAATTATCTCTAATAAATTAATCAATCATTATGCATCAAATCAGAGAGTAGATTAAGCCATGTAAAAGATAATGAAACCCAAACCACCACTGAAATTACTTCATTTGGAGTTCATATGATCAAGTTATTCAAGTTTGAAACTTGGGCATAAACGTAGTAAAATATAATATGAAATGTCACAAATAGGTCTCTGAAAGGACTAAAATGCAATTATGGAAAACTGGAAGTACACTTTATAAAATACCCCATGTACATGGTTATATTTGCAATTAAGGACAACCGATGAGATGGATATTCAAATTTCCTAGGCCCGTACGTGCGAGGCGCGTGCGGTCCTAGGTTCGGATGGTTGTGCGTGGTTCGGGCCATGTGTTGAGTAGTGATGCTTCTACTGATGGTTCGGATTATCTGAGGCTGCAGGTTAGGTGTAGTCGATGTGGCCGCAATTGGATCCTCGGATCATCCCCAAATTGGTACGATCCGATGGTACATGTCTCTCCTCCTTGGAGTAACTCTGCCACGAGAGGTTACGAGAAGGCGGGGCTCCCGTGATTGTCCCATCACTCCTCCTTTGTCTCGGAGATGCTCTGAAGATCGACGACGATCCTCAAACATCTCACGGAGACGATATGGGTCGGAGAAGATCTGCGAGCATCTGGAAGTCGGTGATGATGAAGGAACGTCGGAGTAGAATCCTCATATCGGAGCCCCTCCAGGAATTCCGACCATTGAAGGCTCTTTGATCCTGCAAGCGTTAGCGGTGTGTATAGCTGAAGAGAGACTTATTATGTATGTGCGAACGCGAGTGGAGAGGAGAGCTGTAGTGGCATGAAGAAGGTTAAGATCCAGGGGTTCTTATCCATAAAGGAGAAGAAGATGAATCGAAGATGAAAGCTGTGACAGAACGAGGATCATGGAGGCCAATACCTCCCGCATGGATCAAGGATCCATAGAGAAGGTCGAGAAGACCTTAGTTTGAGGAAATGGTGTATATACATCTGGTTAAAAATCAGTGAACATGAATAAAAATTAAAACCTAATCTAAACCTGAATCTCAAAGATGAAGAATGAAGGGTCTTGGGCTTGGGCTGAGGCCATCGTCAACCTCCGATCGTCGCTTAACACACGCAACCTTGCGTGAAGCTCGAACAACTGCTTCATGAGCAATGTAACATGGAGGTGAGCCATGGGTCACACCAGGAGTGTACCGCCATCGTGGCTCAACTTTTCCTCCTTCATGTCACGAGGAGGAGGAGCGGCTAGGGGAACTCTGTTCAAGGGTTGACAACCGCCGCACAAGGTGGAGGTGATGTATTTGAAGCGGAGAAGTGGCATTTTTGTTATCTCCATACGGTGATTTCAACCATTGCCACTTAGTGTGGGAGTTACGGTTAGGGATAATGAGTGGTTGGCGTGGATGTGGGTCGAGCAGGCTAGGTTGGTGATGGAAGTTAGGCGTAAGGACGGTTAACGAGGGAGAGATAATGGTGGGAAGTTGGGAGGCTAGTGAGATTTAGTGGAGAAGAGAAGCCGATGCTGGAGGTTGAAGGTGAAGCAGGTACCATTGGATCGATCCAACGGCTTGGATTTGGGTGATGTTGGACGGCGTTGGTGGCCTTGATCAAGATGCAATCGGATGGTGGAAATGAGAGCGTAGTTGCAGGACTGCAGCGGGCCACGTGGAGTGCTCTGGAAGAGCCACGTGGCCCAACAGAGGATTAGGAAATGAAAAAATAGTACAAAATGAAACAGAATTAGATAGATGATGGATAAATAAAAAGTCGTGAACATGAAAGTTGTAGATCTCGATGAGATCTACAATTTTCATGTAGATGTAAAAGAGATCATAGGTCATTTGTACATAGGTAAAAATTAAATACTAATTAAAATGATATAGAACAATTTTCTTTGATTTTTCTTTTGCTTAATTTTTTGTATTTTATTTTCTTTTATGTTAGTTTATTTAGATACAATATTAATCTAATTTTTATTTGATTTTTAATAAGAAATAAATACATAAAATATTATACATAATAGGTTATAATAATATATATTAAATAGTGTTAATTATTTACAACCCAATAATTAGTAATCAGTGTTAATTAGTCAATGAATCATGTGATTAACTTAAGCAAGATAGATAAATATAATGAATTATGATGATAAATCTGGGATTTATCATATATTCTGATTTGTTTGTTTGGATTGCTCTGTTTCTAATGAATGCTATCTTTATTCATAGACCATTTCTTAGCTATCTTATATGAAGAATAAAGTGTTGTTATATTTGATTTAATGTTGAGGCTGAACCTGTTATATTGGTGGTGATCTAAGGGACTAATTTTAGTTATCTTTACTCTTGATTACACTTGAATTACTTTCAGAAAATCTTGTGAATCATCAGTGTATTGTCATATTACTTTCATGCTATAATCTTAAAAAAAATAAGACATTCTGTTTAATGTTATGTTATGATTCTAATAAGCATGACATTAAACTTTTTCTCCTTTTGGTTTACATTTCTGATGATTTATGGCATGTTGAAGGTGATACACCTATTACTTGTGTGCCATTACTTTGTGAAAGTTGCCGTTACTTCTTGTGTCATGTTTAATTCGATTGTGTCATATTAGCTTATGTTTTGTTTAACTGTGATGTGGCATTATTTCTCTTCCGTGATATTTTTGTAAACTCCCATGGGTCTGCCCTATTGCAATTGAGTTTAATATCTATTTAACTCAATTCTCTCGTACTGATTTATGTTATGCTTAACTCGATTTTTACATTAGTTAGTAATTGGTTGTGCACATCATGTCATATTTCGGATGCATTGTTTGGACTTCTTTGTTGTTATATCCTCTCACACCATCTTTCTTGGACTATGATTGCTTCCCTAACCACATGTGAAGAATATACTCTTATTATAGTTTGATTTCGATGCAGCAATAATAATAATGACCTGTGGAGCTCTTATTCGGTATGTTTTCCCTATTCACTGTAATGAATTCTAGAAGTGATGAGATCCTTCTGATTTACTAATCGTCAGGCTCTATTCTTTTGTTGTTATTGTTATGTTGGAATTTTTGGGAACTAAGCACTTATGTCCAATTTTATGAAATATTTATAAGACTCGTTGAATCTTATGCTTGAAATATTTTTAAAAGAGCATGTCATTCTGCATATTTTGCTTTTATGACACAAATAATGATTCGATTCCACTCCTTGTATTCATGTGGTCCCTTTCTCATGATTTGTGCCTTGCTAGAAGTTGAATGAATATACCCCTTCATGCTCTCATTAGATCCCTTCCACGACTACACCCTGTTACTACTGCGGTTGAATTTTTAGATATGAGAACTACTGTCCAGTTTAAGTGTACTTAGGATTATATATTGATGCAAATATGCTTATGTCCAGTTTAATGAAATGTTTTTATGACTAAACGAAATTTATGCTTCAAAACAAATCTAAAGATCATGTTAACATTATGCATATTTCGCTTTTATTGCAATTATAATGGCTTCATTCCACTTCATGTATTCATGTGGTCCCTTTCTCTTGATTTCGGCCTTGCTGGAAGTTGAATGAATACTCCTTTCATGCTCTCATCAAATTCCTTTCATCATGTTACTATTTGTTAGAAAATAGGAATGCGGAAGCGAAATGATAAACAGAGCATGAACTAGAAAGATAAAACATGGAACACCAAGATTTTTACGTGGAACCCTACTCCTTAAGGGGCGGGATGAAACCACGGGAGAAGGTCTCAAAGGGTCATATGCTTCATTGCTTTTTCTCTCAATAGATACAGGAGGTCTGGGGCTCCTTATATTGTCTCCACAGAGCTTCCAAGTCCCACCACTGGTAGATGTGGGACTAAACACCGGGATGAGGTAAATGGATCTTGGAGTGATCGATTTACCCATCTACAACTCATGTGGCGCACAACCAAATACTCCAACACCATTGTCATTGATTTTTTGGATATGAGAACTTCTATCCAGTTAAATAAAATGTTTTTAAGACTTGATGAAACTTATGCTTCAGAACTAATCTAAACAGCATGTTAACATTCTGTGTAATTTTCTTTTATTGCAATGATAATGACTTCATTCCACTTCATGTATTCATGTGGTCCTTTTGCATGATTTCCGGCTTACTGGAAGTTGAAAGAATAAACTCCTCTATGCTCTCATTAGATCCCTTTCCATCTGGTTACTGTTGTAATGGGAGTTTATTGGATCTAAGACTTTATGTCCAGTTTTTAGAATTATTTATGTACAATTTCATGCATATTTTGGTCTGATTGCATTGCTAATAACTTCAGTCCAGAACTTGTATTCACGTAGTTATTTCGCATCACTAAACTTGTAAAAATCATATTAAATCCATTCTATCTTGTTAGTGGTATGCTTGAAAATTTTGGACCTAGGCACTTAAGTCTGGTTTAAATAAATATTTACAAGTCTCGTTGAATATTATGTGTGACGTTATCTACTTACACAGCATTCACGAGTTTAATTCATAGTAGTTCGCATTGATTACGAAAATGCAGAAAAAAATTTCAAGTTAAATGACATTCACAATAATGAAACAAACCACATACAATCACATGTCATCATAAGAAGAAATGCATTCCACCAAGATAACTCCAACAAAATATTCGAAACAAGCATCAAGTCCCATATAGTATAGCATGTATCAAAAAAGAACTAAATTTTAATACATGCATCTCAAAAATCTGGCAAAAGTGAGAGCAATCATAATAAAAAGACAACTATAAGAGATGCTATCATGTATTCTGTCAAAAAGATGTCTCTGTTTATCCACCAAAAGCTAGGAATCTCGTCAACCAAGCTACTCCTTTAGAGGTGCCTTCCCCGCCATCCATGTTAAGGACACGGAGACGTCTACAATTGTTAAGTACAACATTTCATATTGAAATCAAACAATAATTTAAGTGGATACAATATAAGAGAAGCAATTAGATGGGCAATGATAGCATACATGGAATTAAATACTTGCAAGAGAATAAGTTTATCCAACAACGCATGACTCTATGACTTGCCCAAGTTCTAACACCAACACTAACCACTCAGCACACTAACCCATTATCTCACTCACCACAACCCAAAACCCAACACTTGTAAATTCATTTGTTAGTAATGAGACGATGTATGAGTAAGAGATCTAGATATAGATCATGTCATTCTATTGATTTTATTTATAGGATGTAGTGATGGATCTCATTAAGATGTAGATGACTGATGATGATTTCCATGTCATAATCTTTTTTCTTGCCAAATCCTAATGGTGAAATAGTAACCAAACTAAAGCAGTGAAGAAGCCCCCCTGAGGGACTCATTCGTCTCGTTCCCTGATGAATCTCCATTTCATCACCTTTATTCTTTCATTTTGATTGTAAATCTCTAGTTAAATGCATGTATATAGCATTAATTTGTGAAAAATAACACTTAGTGATTCATATAAAATACTGTATGAAATATTGTATACAATATTGTATTTAATCCCAAAATAAAAGAATAAATGAAGAAAAGAAAAAGAATGAAGTGTCAAAGACACTAAGTGACCCTAGACCTCGAGACCCAGTCATCATGATGACTTCGTCAATAAGGAATAAAGTAGGAGGAGATACGACAGAGAAATTGTACAAAAAACACAGCTCAAACCCCTAATTTTATAGCCCAATTATTGCATTTTGGGGCCTATTTTATTTTCTCCCTCAAATCAACAAACTTTGGACATGAATATTGTGCATAAAATACAAAGAAAAATTAAAAATTTGTTTCATTCAAAAATAATGCATAGTATGCCCGGGACACATAGAATAAAAAGTCACAAAGAAAATTTTGCAGACATGTATCTTCTCCATGATGGCCCAAAAATCACCAAACTCACCTTTTTCGTAAAATTAAATTGTCTATTTAATGATGGTAGTTTAATTCAATTTGGAGTTAAGACACAAAAGTTGGCTGTTTGGCCATGATGAACCGAGAAAACACCTCTTTAATAATCTAATATTGTAGTATAGGAGGCAGACTACGATTAATCAAAAACCACAAATTTGAATGTTGTGGAATATTTTAAGTCTACCAAGGTCGAACACAGGGAGCGGACAATTTCTAGTTGTGGTTTTAAATTAATTCAAGTAATCAACTAATTGCAATGTTAATTCTCGTGTCAAAATGAAAATAAAAGGCAAGATGAAAGAGGTGTAATGCAAATAAAAAGAGAGGATGAGCGTAGGATATGTGATTGTATACGATTTAAATCCTCAAATAATATGATCAATAAACCTTCAAAACTAATCACATATCTAAAGAGATTTAAGTCCTGAAATAAATATCAAATCAAATTTAAGCTGCAAAGATGTTAATCAATGGCTAATCCTATCAAGATTTCATGTAATTTGTTCCTTAAAATTATCTTTAATCAGATGAATTCTTAGGTAGACTAAATGAATTCTTCCTCAATTTAGCCCCTACAAAAATAAGTTCTTTAAGAATAATTAACATTAATCAATATGTACCTAACTAAATTGAAAATCCCCGTAATAAAGTCCCTGCAAAAAGAATCATGAATCTTCTCAAAAAAAGAGCACAAAAAATGTCAATAATCAACCTACAATGACCTGAATACTCCCTAACTAATAATCATCAATAATTGTCTTTAGATCAGTCCATATGATAGATCATGAAATAAGCTTCAAAACAACATATTATGCTTAAAAATTGGAGTTCGAATGACGAAAATAGGCTAAAAATGAACTATCATGGACTAAAATATAAATAAAAATAAAGTTTTTCTTTCAAAGTGGTCCATGGAGGGACTTATATGTAAATCAAAACCCGTACGAAGTCCTCTACAATTTGCCCAGAGCGCCACGCGCATGACAGGTGACCTGGGTGATGGGTTTGTTTTCACGATTTGTTGGCAAGTGGAGGGCGTGGGTACAATTTACCCCGCCCTGCACATGCGAAACACATGACGCGGAGGCTTGGGGTGCGGGGTAGAGGCTCGGGCACCAAGCCTATGTGGCGATTGCGGGTGCTTCGGAGGGCCCGATCCTCGAGGCTTGAGTCGAGGCTTGGGGGCAAGGCGACGTGGCAGCCATATGTCCATTGGATCAAAGGCCTGCAGCCCGATCCAATCGCCACTGGAAGTAAGGCGTGGTGGAGGCGGCCGACGGCGGAGCTCGTTGACGGCAGCACGGGGTATGGTGGAGATGGAGGGTGATCACGCGGTAGAGACGTCCGGGCATGCGGCGGGCAAAGGCACATGGCTCAAGATTGATGGGCGGTTGCTGCGAAGACGCACGGTCGACGAAGGGGATGAATGCAGATGATGTATCTTGCTCCCGAGGGGCTCTAGGTGAAGGACGCACATGCAAAAGTTAGAGAAGTGAGTAGAGCTCTTGTGGAGGCGATGGGACAGAGCTGAGCTCCGGCCTTAGCAAGGCAGGAGATGGGGGAGGTTTTGAGAAGAAGAAGAAGAAGAAGAAGAAGAATGTGAAGCGAAGAGGTTGAGGGTTTAAAGGGATGAGTCGGTGCAGTGATTAAAGATGATGGGTGCGAGTGAAGCAAGATGAATGGAAGAGTAGTTGAGTGGTGATGGTTTTGGTTGTCTGTGATGGTCGAAGCGCATGTGATGGAGGGAGGATGGATCTTCCTCAGATTGTTTCTCTACATGGTGGCGTCGGCGGAGATTAGCGGCTACATGGAGCAACTGTAGCAGGTGGAGGGGGTATACAACCCTTGGATCTCATCGAGGAGGTGTTCTGTCATCGCTCAACCTATTCGATGCTTGTTGCCACCATGGAGGAAATGGAAGCTTGAGGATCTCCAGTAATGGTGGATACCCACATCAGTTGACGACGAAGGTTTAAATAAGAGAAGGGTGGAGCGTTATGCGAAGGTGGGGTGGCGACGGTTACGCGGCGTCGTAACGGTCGATGTAGGGAAGAGGAGCAGGCGGGGATCGGTGGTTACATGTAGGAGAAGTGGTCGGGCGTGCGCATGAGGCAAGGGAGTGGCACGCATGCACGCACATGGAGAGGGCAGAGGCAACACGTGTGCTGCACAGCGGTGAGAGAGAGGTGAGGGTCACGTGCTAGGTATGTGACCTGTGAAGAGGGGAAGAGAGAGAATAAAGGAAAAGAAGAAAAGAAGAGAGGAAGGAAAGAGGAAAGAAAAAGAAAAAGAAAAGGTAAATAATAAAAATTAAAATTTAAAATAAATAAAGTAAAAATAAGAAAGTAAAAAATAAAATTAAGGATTAAAAATAAAAAAAATAAAAAAAATAGTAAAATCAAAAGAAAAATAAAAAAGACACAGTAAATGGAGTCAAATGAAAAAGTGGTCAACATAAAAGTTGCTAGTCTCGACGAGATCTACAACTTTCTTGAAGGATCCAAAAATAAAAGAGATGAACTGCACAAAAAGTACTTTTGGTGGTACTCTATGTATAATAAAATACCATATTTTTGTATTTTGTAATTTTTTGTATCTTGAATTTGATTATAATTAGTGGATTAATTTATAAATAATATATACATAATTGATCTAATTTTTATGGATTTTTATGGGTCTAGAAAAAGGTAAAATAAAATCAACAAAGAGAAAATATGTATAAAATATACAATGTATGATATTTATTATTTCTTTAAATTTTCCTTTTTTTATGGTTTTCAAATCTTAATGTAATGTTATTTAATTAATCCAAGAATGCTTTAGAGAAAGATTTAGTTAAAATAGGTATTATTTACACATAAAATAAGAAGCTCAATCTGGGCAAAAAGAAGGGTTATTTATTTACAGATTTTAATTGTAATTTAAGCATAATTAGTGAATATTAATTAAATGATTTTATTGGGTTTAATTAGTGATTTATTAAAGGGATTGTTCTAAGATGTCTATATAAAGTAGATGGATCGTGGATTCATCACACCCCTATACTTAGCTCTTTGCTTGTTCCCGAGCAAATTTTACTGAGTTAGAAGGTTGAATCCCTCATTATGCATGTGCGAATTTCAAGACTTGTCTCATTAAGAATCTGTTGGTTTAGAGGTCCTAAAATTCTAAGCCCAATCCAGCTCTAGTCAAAACGAATCCAACTTGTCTAATTATCAGATTCTCTGCTTGTACATATAGTATAAAGGATATGACAATTAAGGTGTACTGTATTTCATGAGAGTCGAGTCGAAACGTCACTCAAAGTCTTGATCCAAGAGACTCTCCTCAAGGCATAATCCTTAATATCAGGGAATAAATCAGTTCTTGCATTCAGTCTACCATCTCAGTAGTTTGTCAGACTTGAAAGTGTATATAGAAGTCAAGATGTTGGACGTCTTAGGATTGTGCATTTTTTTCTCTTCCTCACATTGGAACAAGGATCCTCTCGCGTGCCTTATTACTCAACAAATGTATTTTTGGGTGTTGACCAGTGTATCCATCAAGAGAATTTGAGTTGTTTGTACTTATTTTCCTGGGAGTCCACCAGGGTGTGTTTTCTTTAAGTATCTAATATACTTACATCCAGATTTGTATCGCTTACAATGCAAAGCCCTTTTTGAGGTACTAGCCCGACTCATTTGTCCTAATTAGCTTTGGTCCGAGTAGACACTTTGAAATGGTTGGGAGCGCTCGCCTTTTATAGAAGTTCTTTGTAATTTGACTTTGTATTTAAGAGCTATTTTCTTTCAATATTTCTTTCTTTTCTTTTTGGCTAGTTCCATTGCTTTTACCAAGAGATGGCGCACACTGATCAACAATTATTTAGCTTCATCACACACTGCACATAGGTAAATATCAAACGATATTATGTTCGCATACTGGCTAGGGTTTGCTAACACTCAGGTTTCATGAAGCCTTCATTGATTTTATCTCATCCTTGAGTATCATAAAATCAGGTCCAGACTTAAATCTCAAGTCCTAGTCCCTCAATTGAAATCTCAACTCATCTCATCATTCATGCAGTTGTGCAAGTGACGTGTTGATCATATTCTTAAAGGTAGAGATTAAGCACGCAATATAGCACTCATATCTTTCAAAATAGGGGAGTGTGGATCATTAAGTCTAGAATTCTAATGACTAAGGCTGATTAACTCCGAATCAAAGGACCTTAAAACCCCGAGTTTCTTTCATTCCTCAAGTCTTGAGTGATAGTGAAAATGTCAGGGATAAAACCTTAAGTTAGTTAGTTTTTTTTTTATAAAAAGGTCTTTGATTGATTTTTTGAATTTTTTTGTCATGTCCCCTTTTTTTTTAAAACAAGTATTAGTTACACAAAGAATTTAGTATAATATACACAACTTGTACCCATACCTGATTTTTGAAGTAAATAAATAAAATACGAGCTATGGATAAAGTATATAGAATATATACAAACACACCCCTCTATACTTAGCATGTGTTATACCCTCATGGAACAAAGTGAAATGTAGACATAGCTAGCACTAAGCACGGTTGAGCAAAAAGAAAATGAAGTCGACTCATCCCCTACACTTGATCTTTTGAGTATAGAAGAGGAGCAAGAAATGAGATGGTCGAGGATGAAAAGAATTAATAGAATTAGAGTAAACACAATGTGATTGGTCCCCCTATGCCTAGACTCAAGTTAGTCTGAGTATAGGAAGTAATCACATGTGGAGGACCGAGGAGATAAACAGAGTAATGGATATACAGAAGAGTGAGTAAATTTTTTATGGGAGAGGCGGTTCATCCAGGCTGCTTGAGTCTTTCATCTAAAACAGTGCCCTGAATGAAGGAGATCTACTCAACTTGCACTAACTACTCACTTGATTCGACAAAATGTTTAAGCAGCTGACCATTGACTATAGAAATTTGTTTGTTGTCTGCGGTCTCTGAGATCTCAACACTTCCATTATTGTGAACCTTTCTCACGATGAAGGGTCTTGTCCATTTGGATTTCAGTTTGCCTCGGAAAACTTTCAATCTTGCATTATACAACCACACTTCTGCCCATGGACAAAGCTCTTTGTTCAGATGTGCTTGTCGTGCCATTTCTTTACTCTATTCTTGTAAATGATGTTGTTCTTGTATGCATGATTTTTTATCTCTGATAGTTCATTTACATCCATTTCTCTGTTCTTCTTTCCTTGGTGACAGCTCCAATTGATCTTTTTGATTTCCCATTTTTATTTATGCACTAGTCCTGCGGGCAAATGACACGGCTTTCCATATACCATTTGAAACGGGAGGTTTCCAATGGGGTCTTGTAAGCTATCTGGTAAGCCCATAGAACTTGGTCCAAGAGGTGGGAACAGTTCTTCCCGTCATGGTGGATGAGCTTTGATGAATCCATGATTCATCGCCTTTATTCATTTATTTTAGCTTTATTTCCTTAGTCAAACACCTGTAAACACCCACTAATTGAATAAAATTACCATTTTGCATTCATTTATTAAATATACATTTTAACACTTTTTGTACTTAAATAAAAGAATAAAGAAGAAAAGAAAAATAAAAGAAAATGAAGGATGAATTTATGAATAAATGCAGACTGATCCGAACCCCGAGAGAAGGCCAAGACTTGACCAGATCGACCAGGAATAGAGTAGGGGGAGATAGGGTCTTCAATTCAAAAATACAAAAATATTTTGTAAATATTTTTCCCTATATATTTGTATAAAACTTGTACTATTTTATTTATACATAAATTGACCTCAAATTAATTATTTTTGTAAACAAAAGTTGTAAATAAAAATGTGTTGTAAATAATAAAAATAATTGCAAAATAAAATAATGTACATATTACAAATAATCACACTCAGAAAAAGCCACAAAGTGATAATTAAAATACCAATTCCGACTCCATACGAATGCAAATTGAACCAAACTCACTTCTATTATATTCTAAATTAAATTATATTTCAAATGGTTATGATTTTATAATTTTTGGAGTTACAGTTGAAAAGTTGGTTTCCTGGGGTGTTTTGTGCATTTTTACAACGTACATATGTGTTTATTTACTCATATTTATTCTTTTTTGTAAATATTATTTTCATTAAAATAAAATAACAAAATATATAAATAATAAAATTAAAAAATATTATTTAAAAATTGTTTCCTTATTTGTACATGTGTATATTGTATTATATGTATGTAATATTTATATACAACTAATTTCCTTATATAAAAATCACCAAAAATTAAATATCTAACATTAATTAATTTAATTTAATTATGAAAATTATATTTATATTTAATTATTTAATTCATTATTTGATTTAAAAACATACCTTGTATATAAGATATTATTCCATACCTTTAATAGCCACCATTAAGGTGGCTAATTAATTTTTGTAAATTATTTAATTAGTTATATTAATTAATTCCGAAATTTATTTTAAATTTATTTATTTATTTATTTATTTTAGTAATTCACCATTAAACACCTTCACCTTTTGTACATTCTTTCCTTTTTTATTTTTCTTCTCTTTTTAATGGGCTCCTCCTCCTTCGTTATTCGTTGGTCAATCTTTGGTGGAGAGGAGCCCGACCTCCGAGAGCCATCTTGTTGAAGAAGGGTGCCCGACCTCCGAGCCGTCCGATGACAGCGTGTCGACCCTCGTCGAGGCCATCACGGCATATCCGGTCCCGAGGTGAGATCTATTTTATTTCTCATCATTTTTCTTAGATAAATCGTAGATGCAATTTTTGCTTTGATTTCTTCATTAATCTTTATATCATAAAACCCAAAAAAAATCCACCACAACTCGATCTTGCGATCTCTCCGTTTCACGTTTGAAACGGCTCCCACTCCGCTTGTTAATTCGATCAAATTAATGGTCAAATTAATTACTAATGTTCGTTGCAGTCGGATAATAAGAGCAGATCAAAAACCACTTTTAATTAGAGCAAGCTAATCTCGAGCGGTAATTTTTTTTAACTTGGGCAAGCCCAAGTTCGAACTCAGGGAAGCATCTGTTTCCTTAGGTAGATTTTTAGCAAAGTCCAAGGTTTGATTTTCAGGGGATAATTTTTTGGCCTTTTTTGATTTTTTTTATGCAAGACACATGCACAATCAGGCTAGTTTAAAAGTTAATTCAGATAAATGATCAAATCAAGTCCAAAAATTATGAAACTTGGCCAGATGACGAAATGCAATGAAATTAAGATACACTAATTTTTTTTAGAATTTTCTGACACTAAATGAATTTACTGTGAATTAAAAATGAATGCAAGGTGATTTTGACTAAATTAATTTTAATAAATATCAAATCACAATGTTTTTAGAAATAAAAATTATCCTAGATAGATCTGAAGATGAGGAATCCATAAAAATTATTAAACCTAAATTTCTATGTGAAATGAACCTATTAAAATTAAATAAGAAAATCACTAAATGATTTATTTAGGCCTCGGGATGCGTGCAATTGAGATGAAATTTTTATGCATTGTAAACCTAATTATCCTAGATCTAATGTGATTTTTTGGGGATTTTTGGAGTCACAGAGCAATTACTATCAATTAAAAGGCATAAATGGGCAAAGTATAGCAAAATTCAACCAATTAATTAATAGAAAAATCCACTGATATTACAAAAATATGCCAAGTGTCACATATGGAAGAGGACAATGTCAGATACACAATGTATTTTTTTTCAAATTGAAAAATGAATTAAAATGAATGCTTAAATATGCGTGCAAAGACAAGGGTATAAATGCAATTACAGGAATTAAAATTGATAAAAATAAAACGTGCTAACAGGGACCAATATGCAATTACCTATAATGTTGAGGGGTGGATACATTTTTTCTACAAAACACGTGCTCCTCACGTGGGGTCTCCTAGCAGGGACTGAAATGCAATTCTGGAAACCTTCAAGGGCCTCGATGCAAATAACCCAGAACACACGTGCAGATCACATGGGGGTCCCAGGCTCGGTTGTCTTCGGAGGCTCGGAGCAAGGCTCGGGTGGCTCTATAGGTTTGGATCTGGCTCGGAATAGCTTCGGATATCCGAGCCTAGTGGTCGGGGAAGAGGCTCGGATAGGGCGACGTGGCCTGATCTGGACCGTAGATCAAATGACGATCCAAAGGTAAGGAAATGCTGGCACGTGGCATGTCCGGGTCCGTTAGATCAGGATCGATCCAACGGTGATGGGTCTCTCCTGAGACGAGGACGTGGTCGATCAGTGAGCGTTGGATCTAGATTGATCCAACGGCACCTGGAGCGGGCAAGGGCGATGATGTAGCACGATCTGAGCGCGTAGAATCTGCTTGATCTGACGGTTGCAGGGCGTGCGTGACGTGGGTGGCTCCTGATCATTTGATCAAGGGGATCGAACGGCTGCTGGTTGTCGTCCCCAACGGTCCTCCGCCTCCTGCGGAGGAGAGGACTAAGCTCCGGCGAAGATGACCTAGCTCCGCCTCATCCTCCCGTCATCGGTGAAGGATGCTGGAGGGTCTGGCATAGCTTAAAAGGTTCGTGGAGGGCGATGGAGCGTCCGGTGATGTTGGCTGAGGCTGGGGTGACCTGGAGGCCACTTACGATGAAGCTCGAAGATGCGACGGTGAAGCTTCTGGCCAATCAAGGAGATAGTACCTACTAGGGGTTAGAAGATAGCCGAAGCATGCGAAATGTTCGTGGAGTGGTCGGGAATGAAATGTGAGGCCTGTGAAGCGGTGAGGGAGTCCAGTGATCGAGCTCCACCAAGGTGGTGGAGCTAGCGTCGGTGAGGGGTGAAGTACGTCGTCGGATGAAACTAAAGGGCTCGCAAAGATCAGAGCTCACTTGTGGAGCTCGGAGGATGATTGGAGGAGCGGGATGAGGCTCTTGGACGATGAATAAAATCGGAGAAGGAGGAAGAAGAGTAAGAAGAAGATCGGGGAAGAGATGGAGGGATCTACCTGGGATAAGAAGCTCGAAGGGAGCTTCCAGGTCGTCGCTCGAAGGCCGGTAGGGTACCTGAGCTCGTGCAGCGCCTTGGAGAAGCTGCGATACGGCGGTGGAGGGCCGTGGATCTCACCGGAGGTGGTTCTCGGTCTTCGCTCAACCTCAGGTCAAATTGTTGTCACCAATCTGAAGGTGGGAGCTCGGAGATACTCTCTGTGGTGGCAGATGGGGGTGAAAGTGGCCATAGGAGACTTATTTATAGGACGAAGGTGACAGCATGGATGGAGAGGAGGTGGTGTTCGTGGGTGTCGTGGAGCGAGGTTGAGGGTCGTCATGGAGATCGAGGGGGCTGGCGAAGATGAGGGACGCGTGGGCTATGCCGTGGTGGCGCTAGGGGTCGGAGATGATGGTCGACGTGGAGCCCAAAATAGAAAGGGGTGGCCCCTTGTGCACGGTGGAAGACGTGGGCGCGGGGTGTGCGGAGGTAGACGATGATCCCTTGGCCGTTGGATCAGGCGATCCAACGGTCCAAACGAAGGCGTGGATCGATGCTTGGGATTAGATCTAGGGTGAGACATCAGAGGGCACAGGACGCACCACGTGGCGGACGTAAGGCGAGGTGCTAACGGGCGGTCTTGATGAGGTCTGGGTTTTGATCGGGCGGCTGGAAATAATTGCGGTGATGAACGGTGAAGATCAAGTCTCCCAGAGTGAGATCGGATGGTGCATAGAGTGCCACGTGGGGGCTTGTGGGTGAGGCGCTAGCGGGCGGCACAGATGAGAGCTGAGGATGATCAAACGGTGGAAAACCAAGGGTGTACATGGAAGTCACTGGGCCGTTGGATCTAGATTAAGATCCAATGGTCAGAGATGCGGGCGGACCGGTCAAAGGGTGTGTGCCACGTGCCGCAATCAGAGGGTGCTACGTGGCCAGCTCTGAGTGGCTGAAAAGAAAAATAAGATTAGAGGGAGAAGGAGGCCGAATTTGGAAAAACTCAAACATGAAAGTTGTATATCTCGATGAGATCTACAAGTTTCATGTTGACCAAAAACGTGGATGAGGTCAAATGTGATACAAAAAATACAATAATATAAATATACATATGTATAGTATACAAGGAGGCCCAAAAATCCAAGTTTTGCCTACGAGCTCTGAATTGAATGAAATTAGTCTCATTTTAAAGGTATCTGGATGTGTATTCATCTGGAGGTGATTAGACCTAATTCGGAATTTGTAGGAGAGATATATTGGCATTCTAAGGTCCAGGGGGTTTGGGGCTTTATTGGGTATTTTACAAGATAGGAACTCTGTCCTTCTTCTTTATATTATTAACTAATGGTGTACGCATTATAAGGAAGGTGTTATTTTATTTCGGAGGGGATAAAATACAAATAAATATGTGGATATTTTATAAGTGGATTTTACGCATGGTTTGGCTTCTTATTTAAATGCAAATATGAATGCTAAGATGCATATCTTGTAGATTGATGCATGAATGCTATTTATGCAAGATAAAGGGAAATATGATGCTAAATACCCGGGGACAAAGCTCTTTTTTCAACTTTAAGAGTGATGAATCACAGATTCATCAACCCCCTATACTTAAACCTTGCTCGTCCCCAAGCAACTAAGATGAAATGCAAGAGTGAAATGATTTTGGGTTCCATACCAAGGTCATGAACAAAAGTTTGAAAATGGAGCTTGACTCAACCTTTGGATTAATTGTGTGGCGGAACCTCATTGGGATCTGAACTTAAGACCTAACAGACTTCAAGTTCCACAAGTCTTCTATTCAAGACTCCTCAATTGTCAGGTCAGAACAAATCCTCAAACGCAAATTTCTGATGACTATGATTCTTACTTGTACTGTGTAAGTGAAATGTAGCTCTCCACATCAGAAATGGCTCAGAACCAGCCTCCTCTAACAAGATAACTCAAATAACCCGGTCCAGTAACTATTTCCTCGAGTAGTTGGGTATTCCCTTCTAAGTTCAAGTGCGACCAACTCAAGAGGAGGGGGTAGAGAAAAGAATGGACAGTAGCCAGTGTAGCTACCTATCCCGGGAAACCTGACCAGTGTAGCCAAGTCATCCAGCTGCATTTCTTCGCTAATATACATACTCCGACATGTATTTTATTTTCACTTGGACCTGTCTGATTTTTTGGAGTTTTTGCATTTTTTTCGAACTATATACACGGTGCAGCATGTACATCAGGAGTTTTTCCTCTTGAGCCAGTAGACTATCCCTCTTCTGAAGCATTATTACAACCCACAGCATCCTGTCCTTAGATGTCAACACCAATAGACTAGGTTGAGATGCACTACCCTCCCTAGAGGAGGACGGATGTTTCCACCCGTGTGCTACTCCAAGCTAAAGGATTCCACCTCCTCACCACCTCATCAATGAAGATCTATGTGCATTGTGCTTGTCCAAGTTAGGTCATTATCTAAAAGAATCATGCGTATGCACGAGATATTCTACTTAGACTAATCAAGATGACATGTGAACATAGACTTGCGGACTCAAAGAATTAAGTCACTTGACCTGAGAAATCTTAACTCCAGTTCCTACAAGGTTCCTCTGAAATTAAGTGGATTAAGGTCAAATCAGGTCCATCCTCAATATCTACTCATAACTTGGTTCAGAACCCACTAGCTTCTCACTTTGCATATGCAAGATATGCAGATGAGATGCAGATGACATGCTATGTAGATGAATGTAAATGCAAGACTCTTTTTCTTTTTTCTTTCTTTCTTTATTTTTGAATGCAAGGATGATATGCAAGAGTAAATAAGAAGCCTATTTTCTTTTTTTTGTGTTTTTTTTCAAAACTTTGGTATACCTCCTATGTTACAACAATTTACAAGAGATTATAAGTATTATATAGATTATACAAGTGTTATACAAGTATACATGTACTATTTTTTTCATTTTTTTACAAAAGTTTTACAAGTATTATACAAAAACTTTTTTCAATTTTTACCCACACGTAATTATTGCAAAATATATACAAAAATACGCGAAAATACGTGAAAGTACGAGCTATGGGTAAAGTATATATGTAATATATACACACCCCTCTATACTTAGCGTGTGCTATGTCCTCAGAGCACGACAAGCAAGGAAAACAACATAGCTCGTGCTAAGCGTAGGAGAGCTAAAATAATAAAAAGTATAGAAGTCGCTCCGCCCCCTATACTTAGGCTCTGTCAACCTAAGTATAGAAGAAGATCAAAAAAGGGCCAGGCGAGGTTAAGAGGGGAAATGGAGGAGTATATACACAGCGGGCATCGGTTCCCCCTATACTTAGGCTCTAGTCAGCCAAAGTATAGGACAAGAGTGAGTGTGAGAACCGATGAGATCTAGAGACTAAACAACGAATGGTGAAGTGACTCGGGTCACTCTCCCCCCTATACTTAAGATTTGACCATCCTAAGTATAGCCATAAAATGAAATGATATGGAGCTGGGGCGAGTGATTCGAATCACTGGGGAGGGAGGGAAATATATACAAGGAGGATTGAGAATATACATGGATCAAGAAGGTTTGTGACGAACCTTCTTGTGGGGGCGAGGAGGTGGGTAATATACAAGTGTGTCGTTGTCAGAATTGTCCTTAGATGAATAGTAGTGCGGTGAAGGGATCGTCCAACGCGGGTCGACAAATGGTTGCTTGCTTAGATAAGGCTTGAGAACAGCTGAACTGAGCTCACTCATATAAATCACCTTATCGGGACCCGGTGAGGATTCCTCTGAAAATTCCTTCTCCGGAATGTTGAAGGAAATTTTATTGGTCGGTTTTCTATAACCTGAATCATTGAGAGGGAGATGAGAGTGACGTGCCTTGAGAGGTTCGGGGGAACACCTCGAGGAATCAATTCTCAACTTCCTCTCACTAGATAACCGACTAGAAGAGCGAGCAACCGTGTTTTTATGTGGAGTCGATTTAGTCTTGGTTGTTTCCTTTGATGGTCCGGGATGTGGTGCGGTACTGACAATGGGTTCCTCATCAGACGAGTTACCATATAGATTAGAATATTCCTGAAGGGTCAGCACGCGTCTCGAGAAGGTGCTAGTGATCTCAGTTGGCTTGACATTATTGGGCTCTTGTGTCGGATCATCGAAATGGTCAAGGCAATCAACAAAGGTCGTGTCCGACTCAATGATAGCTTCTGGTCGTGAGTCCTCCTTAGAACCTGTCATGGTGGTGGTGCAAGCAGTTGATGAAGTGGAGGTGTGGGGAGTTTCTGATCCAACGGTCGTCAGGACAGTCGGTCTCTTAAGTGTAGTAGAGAGGTTGGACTCATCTTCCTCTCGATGGTCACAACTGTCAGCGGATGTGCGGGTCACCTTAGAGTAAAGTTTATCAAAGAATGGATGAGGTCGAAACGCTCCCAATGCTGAAAAATCGATCTCCCGAGTCTCGCAATCTATAGTCGCCTTAGCCAAGGCTAAGAACGGCTTCCCGAGAATAATCGGAGACTGGGTAAACTCTCCTCAGTGCTCGATGTCAATGATCATGAAGTCCACCTGGAGTAGAGCACCTTGGAAAGCAACGATGACTGAAATATTTCCTCTCGGTCATTTGATGGATCGATCAGCCAGCTGAACGATCTCTCTTGATTTTCTGATAGTCCTGAGTTTGAGCTTGTCAAACACAGAGGTCAGGAGGATATTTATCGGTGAGTCATCATCGATTCTTGCATGGGTAAATATGGTGTCTTTGATTTCACACTCAACTCGGGGCAATCGCTTCACTCTACGGCTTTTGGTCTTTCATCCCATCACCAAGGAGGTGGCCATAGACACTATATATCTTTAAGTCATTGTCCTCTTATTGCCCGACATCTTGGGCATCAATTTACTTCTCACAAATCGTTTGAGGTCGGGAAAGTAATCTATGGCCTTAATCAAGGGAAGTTTGAAAATCAATTCTTCATCGAGTGCTTCCCTTAGGGTAGGATCCAATTTTTTAGGTCTTTTTCATCTTCAATTTTTATGTGATTTTTTGGTTTTTCAATTTTTTTGGTATTTTGGGTGGATGAATGATCATACTCTGGATTGGAAGGCAAGGGGTTAGTAGAAGAGGGAGATAGAATCGACTCCAGCTGTACAGAAGATGTGGGTTCCCTAATGCTTGCTTGGTTTTCAACATCAGATCTACTTACATCCTTTTCCACTTTCATTCCCAAGCTGGCAGAAATTGAATGTAATATTTCCATGACGTCTCTCAACTTGTTACCTAATGTTTCATTTTTCACGATAAGTCGAGAAATGTCATCCTCTAAAAAATTCTCATGACAAATCATGGGAGAGTTCTGCTCAATTGGAGGATACTACTGAGATATTGGGGTCTCATACTCAACATACCTAGACTCTGTCATGTAATGCTAGGTCGAGTATGGACTATCCAAATGGCAAATATTGGTCAGAGCCTCATATGATGGAGTCAATGAAACGGGGACTGATAAGTCTAGGTCATGAGTCCAATCTTGTGAATGTATAGGCTCTTCGAATGAAGGATGGTTAATGGAAGCTTGATCACTAAAGTCAATCAAGTCTGGGAAATCATGATGTGCAGGCCTCTCCATTCGAGTTGTTCGATCGACCATGTTATGCCCTAATGTCAAGTCGGGATGTGTATATGTAAATTGTTGTCTGGTCCCTACTTGAGGTGAGAATGAAGTATGTGGGGACATATAATTTTGTCAATCATCTGTCTCAGCAGTGGCTTGCTCTTCATTCGATTCTTTAATTCATGCAAGCTCTCGAGAATAAGGACAGTCAGCCCAAGATGGAAGTGGATTCGGAGTGTTGGAATATGGAGTAGGTGAGAAATGCGAAGAAGTGGAGAAGTCGGTCAAAGTTCTGACTTCATAATTGGGTTGAGATGGAACGGGCCACGGGTAAGGTTCTCCCGTGGGTGGCGGAGGATACATGGAAGAAGGAGAAGGCGCAGATGAACGGTATATGGTCGAGGAGGAATGACCAGAGGTCACAGGGTATGGGGACCAATATCCCTACATCTTGAAGAGGGAAGGGTGGATGTAAGTAGATTAAGGTAGAAAATGTGCAATTACACAGGATAACGCACACGGACAAACACAAAGACAAATGCAAGAGCAAACCCTGAGTTCATACTCAACACGGTGAAGGACTCAAAATCTAGTCCAATTAATCTTGTTAATTTTAAGTGTGATTTTTCAAGAAAGATAGCTAGGATTTACGCGGCCTATAGGGAAGTTGGCTCAGAGCCAGATGCGTCTTCCCTATTTAACCTGTCGCCTAAGATACCGCTAGTCCTTCCTTTCTTCACTCATATCCCAAGTTGATGGATTCAAAGACCTGCCCCTATCTACCTGCAAGCAGGTGGAGGCTGACAAGGCTGGAACTTCACCCCGAGGGGTTACTGGCAACTTGTTTGTGAAGTACCACAATTTTTCCCCTATCTACCTAAGACAGGCAGAGGCTACTTGGTACTAGTCAGTGAACCTTAATAAATTCAACTTGTGATATTTTCTAGGATTAGTCGGAACTTGATATGGAAAGTGGGGTTTTGGGCTCTGCCTTAAGGTGTTCGCACACACTCAAGTACCCTCACTCAGCCAGAAAACAAGGTCGGGGTTTAGTCTCCCGCAAACAGATTTTTCGATTTTATTGATTTTTTGGTCAATAATGTTAGCAGTCCCAGTTTTAAGTTATCACTTGTTAGTCCAACCACACAGCACGCCTATCGTCCAGTCCCAATTTCCGTTTAAATTTAAGTTTGAAAAACAGAGGGGGAAATCGAGAAAAGTCGATGCACGAAAAACAATGATGCGTATGCTGAGTGAAGAATACTTACAGTGATCCCTTCGCTTTATGCAGGATGCAAAACAGAATTGAAACCTTTTTTTACACTAGATGCAAATGCAGACGCCAAAATCCGCTCCTAGAAAAGCAGTTCTATTACCAAGTGAAGCACGGGTTATTTTGACTAGATCTACGGTCTAAGTGCATCTTTTAAGTGTATTGTGTGGTCCTAAAAATTTACGAGCACAAGCAAATTCTAGAGTGGTTCGAGGAGCCGCTAGTGCAAGCCTAATCTACAATTCAATCCACACAGCACACGGGGACACGGTTCCACTATCTTTACACACGCGAGAACCCAAACGGGAACCGCTGGAAATAATGCAAAAAGAAAGAAAAAATAAAAATAAAGTACAAGTCCTCTCAAATCACTCAAAGAATTACAATGCAGATTCCTCGAAGCGTCTTCGACTCCTCGCGTTCCTCGCACAGAAATAACTTGAGGTCAGATAAAGAACGACTCAAAAATACAAAAATAAAAAGACAGAAAATTATTCACAAGAAAACCGGGGGTCAGACTACCCGGGGATAGAAAGTCGAACACTCAGAAATTACTGCAAATTAACCTAAACCATTCCTCCCCGGCAACGGCGCTATTTTGGCATTAATTACTAATGTTCGTTGCAGCCGGATAATAAGAGAAAATAAAAAACCACTTTTAATTAAAGCAAGTTAATCTTGAGCAGCAATTTTTTTTAATATGGGCAGGCCCAAGGTCGAACTCAGGGAGGCAGTTGTCTCCTTAGGTAGATTTTTAGCAAAGTCCAAGGTTTGATTTCCAAGGGATAATTTTTTGGTCTTTTTCGGTTTTTTTATGCAAGACACATGCACATTCAGGCCAGTTTAAAAATTAACAGATAAGTGATCAAATCAAGTCCAAAAATTACAAACCTTGGCCAAACGATGAAATGCAAGGAAATTAAGGTAGACTAATTTTTTTAGAATTTTCTGACAATAAATGAATTTAATGTGAATTAAAAATGAATGCAAGGTGATTTTGACTAAATTAATTTTAATAAATATCAAATCACAATATTTTTAGAAATAAAAATTATCCTATATAGATCTGAAGGTGAGGAATCCAGGAAAATTATTAAACCTAAATTTTTATGTGAAATGAACCTATTAAAAATTAATTAAGCAAATCACTAAATGATTTATTCAGGCCTCGAATGCGTGCAATTAAGATGAAATTTTTATGCAATGTAAACCTAATTATCCTAAATCTATTGTGATTTTTTGGGGATTTTTGGAGTCACGAAGAAATTACTATCAATTAAAAGGCATAAATGGGCAAAGTATAGCAAAATTCAACCAATTAATTAATAAAAAAATCCACTGATATTACAAAAATATGCCAAGTGTCACATATGGAAGAGGACAATGTCAGCTACACAATGCAATTTTTTAAATTGAAAAATGAATTAAAATGAATGCCTAAATATGCGTACAAAGACAGGGGTATAAATGTAATTAAAGAATTAAAATTGATAAAAATAAAACGTGCTGACAGGGACCAATATGCAATTACATATAATGCTGCGGGGGTGGATGCAATTTTTCGACAAAAAACGTGCTCCTCACGTGGGGTCTCCTGGTAGGGACTGAAATGCAATTCTGGAAACCTTTAGGGGCCTCGATGCAAATAACCCAAGACGCACGCACGGATCACGTGGGGGGTCCCAGGCTCGGTTGTCTTCGGAGGCTCGGACAGAGGCTCGGGTGGCTCTGGATGTTCGGATCTGGCTCGGAATAGCTTTGGAGATCCGAGCCTAGTGGTTGGGGAAGAGGCTCGGATAGGGCGACGTGGCCTGATTTGGACCGTGGATCAAATGACGATCCAACGGTAAGGAACTGCTGGCGCGGGGCGTGTTCAGGTATGTTACATCAGGATCGATCCAATGGTGATGGGTTGCTCCTGAGACGAGGACGTGGTCGATCAGTGACCGTTGGATCTAGATTGATCCAACGGCACCTGGAGCGGGCAAGGGCGATGACCTGGCACGATCTGGACGCGTAGGATCCGCCTGATCCTACGGCTGTGGTGCGTTTGTGGCGTGGGTGGCTCCTGACCGTTCGATCAAGGGGATCGAACATTTGCTGGTTGTCGTCCCCAATGGTCCTCCGCCTCTTGCGGCGGAGAGGACTGAGCTCTGACGAAGCTGACCTAGCTCTGCCTCGTCCTCCCATTGTCGGTGAAGGATGCTGGAGGGTCTGGCGTATCTTGGAAGGTTCGTGGAGGGGCGGCGGAGCGTCCGGTGATGTTGGTTGAGGTTGGGGTAACCTGGAGGCCACTGGCGATGAAGCTCGAAGATGTGCCGGTGAAGCTTCCGTCCAATCAAGGAGATAGTACCTACAAGGGGTTAGAATATAGCCGAAGCATGCGAAATGTTCGTGGAGTGGTCGGGAACGAAATGCGAGGCCTGTGAAGCGGTGAGGATATCCGGTGATCGAGCTCTGCCAAGGTGGCGGAACTGGCGTCGGTGAGGGGTGAAGTACGTCGTCGGATGAAACTAAAGGGCTCGCGAAGATCAGAGCTCACTTGCGGAGCTCGGAGGATGATTGGCGGAGCGGGATGAGGCTTGTGGACGGCGAATAAAATCGGAGGAGGAAGAAAAGTAAGAAGAAGATCGGGGAAGAGATGGAGGGATCTACCTGGGATCAGAAGCTCAAAGGGAGCTTCCAGGTCGTCGCTCGAAGGCCAGTAGGGGACTTGAGCTCGTGCAGCGCCTTCGAGGAGCTGCGACACGGCGGTGGAGGGTCGTGGATCTCGCCGGAGGTGGTTCTCGGTCTTCGCTCAACCTCAGGTCAAATTGTTGTCACCAATCTGAAGGTGGGATCTCGGAGATACTCTTTGTGGTGGCGGATGGGGGTGAAAGTGGCTGGAGGCGACTTATTTATAGGATGAAGGTGATAGCATGGATGGCGAGGAGGTGGTGTTCGTGGGTGTCATGGAGCGAGGCTGAGGGTCGTCATGGAGATCGAGGGGGCTGCGAAGATGAGGGACGAGTGGGCTATGTCATGGTGGCGCTAGGGGTCGGAGATGATGGCCGGCGTGGAGCCCAAAATAGAAAGGGGGCGGCCCCTTGCGCACGATGGAGGACGTGGGCGTGGGGTGTGCGGAGGTATACGACGATCCCTTGGCCGTTGGATCAGGAGATCCAACGGTCCAAACGAAAGAGCGGATCGACGCTTGGGATTAGATCTAGGGCGCGACATCGGAGGGCAGAGGACGCGCCACGTGGCGGATGCAAGGCGAGGCGCTAACGGGTGGTCTTGATGAGGTCTGGTTTTTGATCGGGCAGCTGGAAATAATTACGATGACGAACAGTGACGATCAAGGCTCCCAGAGCGAGATCGGATGGCGCACAGAGCGCCACGTGGGGGCTTGTGGGCGTGGCGCTAGCGGACGACGCGGATGAGAGCTGGGGATGATCAAACGATGGAAAACCCAGGGCGTACATGGAAGTCACTGGGCCGTTGGATCTAGATGGATATCCAATGGTCAGGGATGCGGGCGGACCGGTCAAAGGGAGCGTGCCGTGTGGCGCAATCAGAGGGCGCCACGTGGCCAGCTCTGAGTGGCTGAAAAGAAAAATAAGATTAGAAGGAGAAGGAGTCCGAATTTGGAAAAACTCAAAACATGAAAGTTGTAGATCTCGATGAGATCTACAAGTTTCATGTTGACCTAAAACGGGGATGAGGTCAAATGTGATACAAAAAATACAATAATGCAAATATACATATGTATAGTATACAAGGAGGCCCAAAAACCCAAGTTTTGCCTACGAGCTCCGAATTGAATGAAATTAGTCTCATATTAAAGGTCTCTGGATGTGTATTCATCTGGAGGTGAGTAGACCTAATTCGGAATTGGTAGGAGAGAGATATTGGCATTCTAAGGTCCAGGGGGTTGGGGCTTTATTGGGTATTTTACAAGATAGTTACTCTGGCCTTCTTCTTTATATTATTAACTAATGGTGTACACATTATAAGGAAGGTGTTATTTTATTTTGGAGGGGATAAAATACAAATAAATAGGTGGATATTTTACAAGTGGATTTTACACAAGGATTGGCTTCTTATTTAAATGCAAATATGAATGCTAAGTTGCATATCTTGTGGATTGATGCATGAATGCTATTTATGCAAGATAAAAGGAAAATATGATGCTAAATACCCGGGGACAAAGCTCTGTTTTCAACTTTAGGAGTGATGAATCACATATTCATCAACGTTTCATCTCACGCAACCACACACTTCCGACCATGCACGGTGGTCGGAGATCCGGATCTATCTCTCACCACGCCAAGATTTGCAACTGCTCACATATCCCATTTTGTTTATAAATAAATAAAATAAAAATATATAATTGTTTTTCATTTCTCTAACATTTGTTTTGCATGTCCATCTTAATATATATATATATATATATTTATAAAAAATAATAATAATAATTTATTACCTTCCTGCGTACAATTTTTGTTATAAAAAATAAAAAAATCTTTTACTGCTCACAATTTATTAAAAAATAAAAATATAAAAATATAAGAAAAACAGTAAGTCGCCGACGCACGACCAAGCGAAGCCTCTCGGCCTGTGGCCGTCATTCCATCTGCTCTGCAGGGTCGCCGTGCCAGCAGGCGGCTCTCCAACCGCCACAAGGCGGTGAACCCCCTCTGTCCCCCGCAACAACCCGACCTCCACGCAGCCTGCTCGTTCACCGGTCACACCCTTACCCAACCGCCATCACCGACGAAGCCACCCTCCAGGCGCATAGCAGGGGCAACACTCCCTGCCATCTCCCGTGACTCCCGCGTCCCCGACTGTCCTCCTCCAGCGTACGACTCCCAGACCGCACCATTCACTGCCGCACGCGGCCAACAGTGCCTCTACGTCGAATGCTGCATACCAACGGCCATGCTCCAGCCATCTCCGTCGACGCCCTCCACCATCGTGCACCAGCTCCTACCGCCAGGACGCGTTACATGGCAGCCGCCCACCGCTGGCCCAACGGCGGCGGCTGCCAACTCCTCCAGATCCGCGGGCGGCGGCGCCGGCCGCCTCCTCCCCAGCCTCTCAAAGATACAAAGCATCTGAAGGAAACCTAGGGAGGGTTTTTAAAATAAAAAATTGGAAAAATTGTAAAGTACTCCTTGGAGGTTTTCAAAATTGCAAAAACACCCTGCGCCAAAGTAGGTCACATGCTTATTGGGTAATTTGCATATTCTGCCTGCATCTTTATTTTTGTTAAGTTTTAAGGCAGACACTTTAAATATTTGCGTTTTAGTCCATATAATCCAGACTTTAATTTTGCATGCTCTTTTTGATGGAATATATATTTTTATTATTCTAAAAATTCTCAAAAAAAATTGTATATATTCCTGTTGTAGTGTTTTTCATTATATAAATTTTTCATTGATTTTGTTACCATTTGATATTTTTAAAAATTCTAAAATAGTGTCTTTTTGTCTGTCCAAAAATAGAAAATTCATAAAAATTCGAAAATTTGCCTTACAAAAAATTACTCTATGTGTGTTTTGTTGTCTTTTAATTTCTATACAATTTTATGCATAGATCATTTATAAAACTCCCAAGAATTATGAAAAAGTAAAAATCTAAAAAAATGTAGAAAATTCTAGAAAAAATTAAAAATCATGATTCCAGTCTCTGTTTATAGATATTTAATTGTAGTTTAGGTTAAACAAATTCCAGGAGTATTGGGCACTTAACGTAATTTTAAGTTGCAAAATACTCTTGGTTGTGCACATCAGAAAAAATCAAAAAAAAATACCAAAAAAAATTTAGAACATATAAAACACAAAAACATTTTCTCTAGATATTTTTGAATATTTTTTAACATGGTAAAAAATAAAAAAATAGTGTAGTGTGTGTATTTTTTTTATTCCTTTGTGCATATTGTGCTTTATTTGAAAATAAAAAAATGAAAAGGCAAAAATTACTAAAATTTTAATTTCAAATTTTGACTGCCTAGTTTTTAAATCGTACTCCTTGTGTTCGACCCTGATCGCTATACCAGGTAAATTGAATAGCGAAACCGCTTACATTGCTTTTCATTGATTCATATTTCTTTAAAATGGTTTAAAATTCTTTTTCTCATTGACCGAGTCGATTGGTTGAGAACAACGACACTGCGATGTTTTATTCCATCTTAACTCATCGAAATCTGGCTCATCAGAATGGCGTCGTTGTCGGGGAGCACGGCTTAGTAGTCATTTTTCTGTCATTTTTTAGTTTTGTCTCTAATATAACAGTTTTCTGATCTATCTCTGATTTGCATTTGGTGCAAGGTACCGCTGGACTACTACTCGGACTTATTTTTTAGGACTCACACAGGAGGAAGAGCAGGGAAGGACAGAAGACCGTTAATTTATTTTAGAGAATATTTTCAGACTGTATTGTAATAATTAGACCTTGAACATTTGGACACTTGTACTCGAGGTCTGTTTCGCCAAGTGTCGGTGTACTTGGGGGACCTCACCGTTATTTTTCGTGTTTTGTTTTCTCGATTTTATTTTTTTCCCTTTGTTTCACGCGGATTTTTTGTGCTTGAACCCCTAGATATAGGTTTCTATTTGATTGAGCCAAGTAGCATTAGGTCCAAAGCCCCTAATAAAATATTTGTTCCTATAGAGCTCGCTTGGACTTAGACAAATAAATTTGTGCTTCACGATAATAGAAGTTTATGTTTAGGATGGTTATTGCATTGCATTCATATAGAGTAGTATAATTTTTCTACCTTGATCATATTGCATGTTGAGTGCTAGAGTCAGGTACGCACCTCTATCTCTAGCATCTGCATCCATATTTTCTCGTGCATTGTCTTTTCTGTTTTCCCCCTCTGTTTTGTGGATATAGGAATAAAGGAAATCAGAAATCTCGTTAGATGTTTCATTGAAAATATCCAAAAAAATAAAAAAATCAAAAATAAACATTGGGACTGCTAATTGAACTTGACCATAAAATTAAACGTAATTAATTCACCATTGTTTTGGGGAGAACAACCCCCTCATTGTTTATCTTGCTTGAGCAAGAGAGTGACACATGCACTAGGCTAGATCCACACATGAACTCTCGTTAGACTACTGGTTTCAGGGTTAGTCGTTCTCCTGGAAGGATCTCTCCGGTAACCGGTAAAGCGGACCGTGACATCCTTAACAGATCGAGTTGATCGGGTAGCCGGTAGAGGGTCCGCAACTTGTACTGGCTAGGAAAGATCTAGCTTTGGGATCGGGACAATCTTTTGAGAGCATTGGGTTCCTACCACCTCGCTCTAATCGCTTTGATAGATTGTTTGATCACCTAACTCTAAAATTTGATAAGAAAATTGACCGCATCTTCACGGTCTTCACATTGAGTTGAGTAGGTAAATTGGGGGTTTGAATTGTGTTTGTATATGATTGGTGTGAGTTGGTTACGATCATCATCTATAGATCATTAGCAGTCACCTTATGTGTCTTTCACTCTCTTCTACCCCACCCTCCCTCCCTTCATCATCCTTCTTTCCTCTCTTCATGATGGGCCATACTCCATTCCACCAGGATTTTGCGGCTTCTTCATTTCATACCCATCATTTCCGCCTACTCTCTTGGGAGGTCGAAACTCTGACCGACATCTCATCTTCTCTCTCCCCATTCCCACCTTCTTATTCATGGCATGTTGTCCTAAGAGAAGACACCCAAAGAGTTCAGATTGATCAGGTGCGAGATACGGGTGATTACCTTGCTGAGATGAGAGTGCATTCCATAGGAGATCATATGGAGCAGTTAAGAGTTTTAGACGACTTTTATCCGGGATGATGGATGAGTACCCGGATCAAGAAGCACAACCCGCTTCTACATTGAGTCCCTTCATTCAAGATTTAGAGTTCATTAATCTACTGCCAAAGTTTTTAGGGGAAGTGCACGAGGAGTCGTATCTTCATATATCTGAGTTTGAGGATTTTTGTGGATCACGATCATATTCTGATATCACTTATGAGGAACTAGTGCTGATGAGCTTTCCATTTACACTTCAGGGTAGAGCCAAGAGTTGGCATAGACGATTGGGAAGGAAGTTTGCTACATGGGGGAGATTTATGATCATTGTTCTTGCAGAGATTTTACCCCCAGTGTAGAGCAGAGTTAATGCGATCTTATATTCGAGATTTTTCAGTAGACCCTCAGGAGCCATTGAGAAATTCTTGGGTGAGGTTACTTGATCTTTTGAGGCGGTTTTCGGATCATGGATTTTCGACGACTGACCTTGTCCAAATCGCCATGAGGGGGATGACCGTTGATCAGATTGCATTAGTCATTACCTCGTATGGTGGTTCACACCATAGTCCCGACCTGGATTTATTTGAGACCATCTTGGGTACACTTTTAGACATTCCATATTCACGAGATGATTTACTTGGGACATCACACGAGGATGATGCAATACCAGTTAGGTGTGCTACACTTCATGAGGATTCCGTCATTACACACCAGCTAGAGGACATGGATACTTCACCTATACAGACGAGAGACGATGAAACAGTTACAGTGACTTCCCATACACTGATCTATTTTCCGTTGGATTTCCAGCCAGAGTTCGAGTCAGTTCCGCACTTTCACATAGAAAATTCTTGGATTCTAAATCTGTTAGAATCGACAAGAAATAGATGAGGAGCCCACATCTCAACCGTACTTTTAGAATCCATTCTTCAGAAGATCTCCTCAGATTCAGATACACATTTGGATCCATCTCAACGTAGAGAGCTTGATGAGGGACCGATTTTTGATTTGACAGACATAGATAGTCCCATCTTTTAGCCGTATGTCCTCCCACTTGATGAGGTTGATATATTTATGGAGGACTTGATATTTGGCAGCATAGATCCCCAGTTCGATGATCAAGCATTACTCCCCGAAGGTTATCTGCGAGAGGATGCCAAGGACCATGTGTACTCGATTTTTGATCACTTTATGATCACTTTCTGATCACTATGAGGACATAGTTTGGATGTGCTTGTCGTGCCATTTCTTTACTCTATTCTTGTAAATGATGATGTTCTTGTATGCATGATTTTTTATCTCTGATAGTTCATTTAAATCCATTTCTCTGTTCTTCTTTCCTTGGTGACAGCTACAATTGATCTTTTTGATTGTCCATTTTTATTTATGCACTAGTTCTGCGGACAAATGACACGTCTTTCCATATACCATTTGAAACGGGAGGTGCCCAATGGGATCTTGTAAGCTATCTGGTAAGCCCATAGAACTTGGTCCAAGAGGTGGGAACAGTTCTTCCTGTCAGGGTGGATGAGCTTCTGTAAAATTCCTTTGACCATCCTATTTGATACCTCTGCCATGCTATTAGATTGTGGGTGGTAAGGACTAGCAACTCGGTGCTCGATGTTGTATTCCTTAGTTAACTTCTTCACCTCTCGATTGACAAAGTGGCTAGCCCCATCAGATATTAATACCTTAGGGATCCCAAACCTTGAAATAATATGATCTTTCAAAAACTTGCAAACAATCTTGCTGTATGCAACTCGAGTAGGGATAGCCTCCATCAACCTAGATAGATAATCTACCGCGAGAATAATATATTTAAATCCATGACTGTTAGGGAATGGGCCCATAAAGTCAATTCCCCATGCATCGAAAACATCACAAATGATCACCAGTTGCATGGTTATGGCATCTTTGGGACCAATGGTCCCTTCCATTCGCTGAAAGATAGGGCACGACCCAACGAAATTGTAAGCATCCTTAAACAAGGTCAGCCAATAAAATCCACATTGTAGTATCTTCTCGACAATCCTCTTCTCTGAGTGGTGTCCTCTTGATTCCAAGGTGTGGAGGAGATTGAGGACACTTCGGTATTCCTCTTGAGGAATGCTTCTCCTCCAAATACAATTCGGTCCTTCAAAGAAAAGGAATGGATCCTCCCAATGGTAGTGTTTGGCTTTCGACTTGAGTTGATCGATTCTATTCTTGGGCCAAACCTAGGGAACTTTCTTGGAGACAAGATAGTTAACCATGTCAGCATACCATGGGAGAGAGTCAATAGCAGAAATGACTCGTCTGGGAAGGTTTCACGAATCGATTCTGAATTAGGAATTTTGTCTTGCTTGATCCATGAAAAATGATCATCCACCACATTCTTCACTCTAGATTTATCTTTAATATCCAAATCAAATTCCTGAAGCAAGAGCATCCATCTGAGGAGATTTGCTTTGTGTTTTTTCTCCATTAATTATAGGATGGCTGAATGATCTGTGTATACTATCACCTTAGACCCTAAAAGCATAGATCGAAATTTCTCCAAGGCAAAGACTACTGCAAGCATTTCCTTTTCTGTCACTATATAATTTTTCTGAGTTGGATCTAAAACTTTGCTTGTGTAGCGAATAACATATGGGACTCCATCTCTTCTTTTCCCTAACACAACCCCTACTACAATGTCTAAAGAGTCTGTCATGATATCGAAGGGAAGAGACCATTCGGGAGCTTGTAGAACGGGAGTCTCAATGATCTTCTTTTTGAGCAGCTCGAAGGCTTCAAGACACTTATGATCTATAACTAACTCGGTGTCTTTCCCTAAGATCTCAATTAGCGATCGAGAAATTTTTGAAAAATCTTTAATAAATCTCCTATAAAATCTGACATGCCCTAGAAAAGATGCACTTGTTTTACGTTGGTAGAAGACTCGAGTTTCTTGATAACATCCACCATGGTAGGGTCAACCTCCATACCCTTCTTGGAGATGACATGCCCCAACACGATGCCTCTTTTTACCCTAAAGTGACTTTTCTTTCAAGAGCATCAGACTCACTTCCCTACACTTCTCGAGGACTCGATCAAGGTGCTCTAGGCAATCATCGAATGAATCACCATGGACCGAGAAGTCATTCATAAACATTTATAGGTAATCTCCAACCATTTTGACCAAAATGGCAATCATGCACCGCTAAAAAGTGTCGGGGGCGTTACAGAGCCTAAAAGACATGCGCTTGAATGCATAAGTGTCAAAAGGACACGTAAAAGTAGTCTTTTCCTGATCCTCTAGGGCGATGGATACTTGGTTGTAACCCATGTACCTGTCTAGGAAATAAAAGTATTCTCTTCCTGCTTATCTCTCCAAAATTTTGATCAATAAAAGGTAGCGAAAAGTGATCCTTCTTCGTTGCGGCACTCAGGCACCTTTAATCCACACAGACATACCACGACGTGGGTACCCATGTCGTAATCTCCTCTCCTTCCTCGTTGGTAATAATCTGAAGTCCTGACTTTTTCGGATGACGTGCAAAAGTGACACCCACTAGGAGTCTGAGATGAGATAAATGAACCATGCCCCCCACCATTTCTCGATCTTAGTCTTAACCACTTCCCACAATTTTGGATTCAACCTACGTTGGAATTTACGGGAGGGATTAACATTATCCTCAAGTTAAATATGGTATGAGAAAATGGTCGGGTTAATCCCTTAAAGATCCGACAATATCTAGCCTATATCCTTACTGTTTTTCTCTAAAACTTTAAGCAAGTGGGTCTCCTACTCTTCGGTCAGATGTAAGATGAGTATGACCGGAAACTAACCCTTATTTCCTTCAAGGAAGGAATACTTAAGAGTAGGGGGCAACGGTTTGAGCTCGGGTAAATATGTATCATTCAAAAAATCTGGTTGTATCATTGTTGATTCTGATTGTGTTGTGGACAAGTTTTGTGTAACATTATCGGCCACCAACTGAATTTCTTCAGGAATCGAATCGTCAAAGGTCTAATGTCGTTTGCCAAACGTCACATCCGATCCATCTATCTCACTCCGGGATTGTCCAAATAGAGAATGGACTGACATATCAAGCGGTACCTCTGAGTCTCCAGGAGTGTAGGTTGATGCATGAAGAGATGGTGGATTAATTCATCAACAACGTCCTCTCTAGATGAGAGTGATTCTATCATTGTGGTCAGGTTCTGTCTTCATGGCCCAACTGTTGCTTCTGTATTTTCTTATACCTCATATTCTGAATTTTCAGGCTCGGTGCTAGATTCAGTATCAGGTTCTAAATTCTCCCAGATGTGTAATCAAATAGGATTCCAGCGGTCCTGATAAAGGTTCGCCCTAATATCATCTGAGACTCTTTCTAGTTTTTAGAGACATACACGTCAAGGATTGTGAAATCTACTGGATAGTTCCGCCCCTCTATGTTGATAACAACATTTCTAATCTCACCCTAGGCCTCTTAGTTGAAGAGTAAGTAAATTGAAGTATCGCTCTAGAGCTCTTAAGAGGGCCTAGTTTCATATGTTCATAAAGAGTGGTGGGCATGAGATTGATGGTGAAGCCATTGTCTAACAAAGTTCGAGAAAACTTAATCGCATTGATCTGGCTTGTCATAAAGTGAGCACTCATGTCCTTTATCTTCCATGGTAGCCCATTTTTTATTAGACGAGGAGTGGCAGTAAAGAATATATGCTTCTTTATTCGGCTAGGGTTCTTTTTGTTGGTCCTTGTTGGCGTGCATCTCACCTTAAGGTACTTACGAAAAGCCAGGTCTCTTTCAGTCATCTCATCTAATGACAAAGTAACCCTGATATTTTCTTTATATATGCGGCCATCTTGTCATAATTTTTTGATTTTTTATGTTTCTCTTCTTTCCCGTCATAAGAGCACATGGGAAAGGAATTGATTGATCGTGATTGAAAACATCATTTTTACTGAATAAGGAATTAAAAGTGTCTACATGACTTGGACCAACTGAACCAAAACACGGAAATGGGCAGACAACTGTTGCTGATGTTGCTGTTGTTTTGGTGATGGTTCTCCTTCATATTCCGATCGTGACTCTCCCGAGTCGTCAGTGGTATAGTGCTCGATGGGTGGTGTGGGTGGGACTTCTTCTTTCTCCTCCTTGTGCCTCTCTTCCTCTTCTTCCCCAGAATTATGTAAATTTGTAGACACCGGGGCTATGTCACTGTGTTCTTTTGCTCGATCAGGCATGGTTACTTTCTTTCCACTCCTAAGAAAAATATGATATGTGTTATCATGTGAAAAGATCTCGTATTCAGGTAAAGAACATTCAGAGACTAATACCCGATTCTGTCTGAGGCTATTTGGATTAGCCTGGACTTGAGATGGAATCACGGTTTGGAGTGCAGTCAACTCATCTCTCCAATAAGAGTGACGATTGATGTTGACTCCCATATCATGAAGTTCATCTAGAACTTGCTGGAGTTCGAGAGAGATTGAAGAAGAGGACGATATTGCCTTGCTTGGCCTAAGGTTGTTGGTATTGTTTGAATTGGCCCTGCTGGACCGAGCGTTGATATTGCTGCTACTGTTGCTGAGGCAGCGGGTTCTGATAACATTAACAATACTGCCGATGTTGTCGCTTTTGTTGCTATTGAGGCTGGTAGATGGGTCGAGACTGTAGTGGACAAGGGTTTAGAGTAGAGTTTAAATCCGATCGGTTGACGGGATCAAGGTTATACCAGACTCCTTTTATCTCCATGACTTGTGGAGGTTCCTCGTAAATAGTTTGAGTGGAGGATTCTTCTATTTGATGGGAATAGATGCTATCTCCTCCCCAATGGCTCTGTTGCCCTACCCCTTGCCCTTGAATGTAGTGAATTTGGTGAATGGGGGGTAGGGGGTGAAGTCCGGGTAGGTATCTAGATCTTAGATACCTTGTCAGCTAGTTCCTTCATTTGCTTAGGAGTTTAGCCAATTTCTCCATAGCATATGATTTATGGAGTTCGTCCCATGGTCAGCTTATCAGCTATTATCCCCATGGCGGCATTCTAATCGGTCGACAGATTATTCACCATCTTCTGGGAGCCGACTGCGTAAGTCCAGTTGGTGTTCTGTGCTCGGCTAGATTTTGCTAGTCTCTCGAACACCTTGTAGACGGTGTCCTCATGGCGTCCTATGTAGCTTCCTCTACAAGATGCACTCACAGACCCCTCGGTCTCAGGTTTTAGCCCATATCATGTGCCCTGGGCATTTCTGGATTAGGTTTGTGAACCTTTCCCAGGTTTCATGGAACATCTCGCTCAGGTGTGGGGTGAAGCTTGTGAGCTTAATCCACATTTGATTAATTCCAATTGCAGGGTAGAATTTCTTGAGAAACGTGGTCTTAAGGTGGCCCAAATGGTGACCACTTCCCTTAAGTTTTTCATATAATAAGCCGCCTTATCATTCAAGGCGAAGGGGACAATTTTCAGCCTTATGTAGTCTTAACTAACCCTTGGGTGGGACAGGTTATCACAGACTAGCTCGAAGTCTCAGAGAAAGGCATATGGTTCTTCATGATTATTCCCTCCGAACTTAAGCAACAATGAGAGGAAATGTGATTTGTGCTCAAACGCATCTTCATAGGGTAAAGTCCTCGACCAATTATAATCTTCATATAATTCAGGGAGGTATGTGTCTTCCATAGCAGCTTTTCCACGTAGTAATTCTGCCATCTGAGCTCTAAGCAATGCATTGTGATGCTCGGGGTAACCTTGCCAAACTTGCACGTAGTGGGTCATTGTCCTCGTCCTTCTTGGGAGGCATCTTAACTTCCTCTTCACCTTCAGATGCAGATAGATCTAAGTCAGGCTCATGCTTGAAAGGTTTAGGGGTTATGCCAAAGATGAAAGTTTCTTTGGCAGGAGGGGAGTAGAACAGAGGGTTGGTCTGGGGTTGACTAAACCCTATATGTGAAAGTTGGACCATGGTCTAGAGAAAAGTGCCATCCCAATACCATGGGGTTTCAAGAAGAGGGTCGTCTCGAAATCGAGGAGATGGGTAACTTGAGGATCTCGGGAATTTGTTCGCAAAGTTCGAATGAAGAACTCCAGAAGAATCCATCTCTGATGAAAAGAGTGGTTTTGGAACACAAAGAAATACTTAGGAGAGAGTGCATGGGAAGTACATATGTATAGAAGAATAACACAAAACAAACACAAATCAAACTCATCAATTCACCCACTCAACACTGGAGAAGGAACATCAGGTCTCGGCTGCTTATCTTTTCGATTTTAATTTAAGTGATCACATAGTCTTGAAGATTAAGCGGAGCTGTTAGACTGTCTTGAGCTCATACAACTAGTTGCATCTACTTTCAGCCAATATAGGTGCAAGTACGGACTGTAAAATGGCTACCCGTGTTACTTAAGGACGATGCCTTACGTAGTGTCCTTTAAACCACCCACTCTGCTAAGTACGGACCGTAAAACAGCTACCCGAAATTCCCTCACTGAAAAGTAACTACTTGTTTCCAAAAACAGTAGTTTGAATGAAAATTTTCAATTTTTTGGCTTTGTCCTAGTGGTGTGATTCTGTCCTTATACACAATGAGTGGGAATTTTTCTCCACAAAAGAAAAGAGTTGATTTTAAGTTGATTTATTTACAGTTGTCGTAATTAGCAGTCCCGATTTTAATATTGGTTTTTACTTTTGTCTTAATCTGAGCATAGAAAGACAACGCCTAACGAGCAGTCCCAATTCATTTAAATCCTAAGTTATAAAACAGAGGTATATAATCGGAAAAAAGCCGATGTAGGTGAAAACTCAATGATACACGCTCAAGAAGAAGACTTACAGTGATTTGTCACGTTCTTCAGGCAAGATGCATTACAGGAAATTGAATTTTACACTAAATGATATGCACAGATGAAATCGTCCTAGGCCGACTCTTATATTAGCGGGAAGAAAATGATTTAAAAATTTGGCTAATGTTGAACGATCTACTTATGCGTATAATTAGTGCAAAAAATGTGTGGCTTGAGAATTACGAGTACAATCAAGAATAAAAATCTAAGCTGTCGTATGTGCTCCTAAATTTTACACCACTCAAGTCGGGTCCCAAATGCACAGAAGGTGTTGAAACGGACTTGACACACCATAAAGAAGTCTAGTCTGAATTATTACAAGGTATCAGGGTTCAGAGAGAGGGACCCTGTGAATGCTACAGAAATTAAAACTATCTAACTCTCTCTCACAAAAAATAAAATTCAGTCTTCGTCGTAAGCCTTTGAATTAATCCAACAATCGCTCCAAGTAATATGAAAAGAGAGAAATTATTGTTAGTTTCAGAAGTGAGAAAAAGATGCAAAATAAAATGTAGAAAAAAATGACACAGAAATTAATTTTACAAAAATGAATTACAAAAATCAATCTAAAATCCTAAAAGTATACCAGCTCCAATTTATCTTCTCCATGCTGATCCAAAATTCACCAAACTGACCTTTATTGTTCATAAAATTAAATTATCTATTTAATGAAGGTGGTTTAATTTAATTTGAAGTTAAGATGCAAAAGTTGGCTTTTGGGTCATGATGAACTGAGTAAACACCTCTTTAATAATCTAATATTGTAGCATAGGAGGTAGAATACGATTAATCAAAAACCATACATTTGAATGCTTGATGAATACTCATTCATCACTCTTTATTCTTATATTTTAGCTACAAAAACCTTTGCAAATGCATGTAGATATGTGTAAATACAAATAATTACCAAAAGCATGCATTGTGTAAAAACTAATAATTAGCATGTTTTTGTGCAAAAATAAAAGAATAAAGATTAAAAAGAAAAAAAGAGGGAAATATTTAGAATAAATATTGAGCAACCTAATCCCAAGGGAGGGCTCAGTATGGGCCTGATCGCATAAAAGCCAAAGTAGAGAGAGATAGGGGCTCATGTGTGTAAATAAATCTGTAAATAAAATAAATATATTTTCCTCTAAAAACAGAATAAAAATGGTTTGTAAATATTTGTATATATTTATAAATATAAAATCAAAACAAAAATAGAAAAAAATTAAAAAGAAAATAAAAAGAGTCACGTGTGTATATATCCACCATGTACATACAACCACTCCTATATTTATTTCACCCTTGTATATAAATAAAAAAATAAAATAAAAATACCTTTTTATTCCTTATTTTATTCTATAAATAAATAAAATATAAATTAGGAATAAAAATGCACAAAAATAACAAATTAAAAATCAAAAATTAAAAAGGCATATTGTGTAAATACCTATATATAGCATAAAGTGTAAATACCCTATTTTTATTTTGAAAAATTAATTAAAAATCACCAAAAATAGAAAAAATTAAAACAAAAATAATTTCATGTTTTAAGTTTTCTTTAATTCGGCCATTTGCTATTTTATTTTCAATTTACAAATATTTTCCACGTGGCCAGCCCCCATTGGTCCACGGGGGATGTTGACCGCCCGGTCAACTCCCCCCTGTGGACCACTTCCCACGGATCCGTTTCGCGGACCCATCTTCTCCCATTTATCCCCTCCAGATCCGATCACCATTCCGCCAAACCTAGGGTCCTAATCACTCTCCTATAATCCGGGAACCTCGCCCGATCTTCAGCCTAGGGATCTGTGCTCCATCGAGCCGGACCCGAGCCATTCTTCCCGGACCTTCCACCATATAAGAGCCGAGCTCCGCCACCCATTTGCTCATCTTTGGCTCCCCACCTTTCAGTCCCGTGACCTCCACCGCCTTCCCCGAGGTGACAGCTCTCCGTCGGTGGTGTCAAAGAGAGGAGAAGGTGACCGGACCTTTGATCTGGCGAGCTCGCACCGCCGTGCTCCGCCTGAAGCAAGAGCTCGAGCCTCAGGCCACAACGTCCCACGAGGCAATGACCCGAGCAAGCCCAGCTCACGCCAAGTCGATTCCTCCACCCAGGTAGCCCTAGTTTCCCTTCCTTTTCGTTAATTTCCAGTTTTGCCCAATTTTCACCGTCGTCGTTCACCTCCGATTCCGGCCACATCCACCTTCGTATCGATCATCGGATCGCACCATCACGTTCGCCTATCCTTCGCGCATGTTCTCCGTCATTCCGTTCAACCCAGCTCGCACAGGAGCTGGGGTTTCGAGCTCCACCGTCTACCCCTCGCCGGAGCTCGACCGCCCCGCCTCACCGACCACCGTCACCCCTTCTCACAGGGTCGAGGCAATTTGCCCTCAATCCACAAGTTTGCTGGTGCACTTTGCAGGGACATCCGAGCCCATCTGAGGGCTTGGACCATCTGGTCCAGCAGCTTCGCCTCCGCCGGACTCTCCAGAGCTCCTCGGAGCTCCATTGAGTCATCGGAGGCCGCCATTCGACGCGGGAGCCCACAGAGCTTCTTCTCCGATCATCAGAGCCCCGCGAGGAGGCCAGGACCGCGCGCAGCGGGCCGGCGAAGTTCGCCGGTCATCAGTTCTTCTTCGACCTCCAGATACCGTCGGATCCCCTTCGACCTCCAGTTCGCATCTCAGCCGTTCATCTGAGGAGCCACCATCAGCGTCAGATCTTTGGAGGAGCGATCCGCACCATCCGATCAGTGAGGTTTTACCACGCTAGAGCTCAGCCGCCCGATACTACACGTGGCGAGGCCACAGCCGCTCGATCAGGACGAGGACTCCAGCTTTAGGGCGCCACCCCTTCCTAGCCGTCGATCAGCATACGTTGCGCCCATCCGACGGCCTATTTAATAAAGGGTAAATATTCCCTTAGGCCCCCCTGTTTACTCTATTTCGTAGTTAGTCCTGTAAATATTTTTAGGATTTTATTGTAGTTTGGTAATTTGCACTTTGGACCTTATCTTTTCTGCTATTTGCATGTATACCCCTGTCTGTAGTGTGTCACGTGCATCGACACGTGTTTTTCTGGGATATTTGCATTGATAGCCTTGTAGTTCTGGGTTATTACTTAATGAATGGAACTTTTTAGATAATTGCATTTATACCCCTGTGCGTGTTGAATTGGCGCATGTGCGTTATATTAGTGGGTAAATTACACTAAGGTTCCTGGGCTTTTAATACTTGTTATTATTTAGCCTAGAAACTTTATTTCTTTGAAATTAGGTCCCTGAGTGCCCCAGACACGCGCTGCGCACGTGACTTCTTGGGATTTTTGCACCGGACCCCCTGGAGCTTCTCGTATTTACGTACAGGTCCCTGTGCATTGTACTTAGGTTTTAATTTTGAATAAAATTAAACTAACTCCAAATTTAATTGTAAAATTTTCTACAATTTTTGGAGACATTTTTGCTTTTATTTGCTATTTTTAAAAATTCAAAAACAGCCTTTTTCTTTACTATCAGACTTGAAAAATCACTAAAAAAATATTAAAACTCATATAAAAATTATAAAAAAAATTATCTTCTGTGTATTTTGGCTTGTTTGATTTTCTGACCAAATTTGGTCGTTTTTCATTATATAAAACTCATAAAAATTACAAAAGACTAAAAACCTCATAAAAATTCTAGTAGTTAATTTAAAAATCTAAAAACAATAATTTCAGTGCCTAAATTTTCCTTGTTTCTTCTTCTATACAGGAAAATTACCTCCAAGCTTTTTAGGGATTTTTAGATATTTTATTTAAGTCCCTCAAGCTCGGCTGGACATTGTTGCTGATTTCTTGCATTGTTTTATTTTTAGAAAATTAAATAAAAATCAGAAAAATACCAAAATTAACCAGAAACAGTAAAAATCATAAAATACACAAAAAACATTTTTATTTGAATTTTTGATTAATTTTTGTTACATTAAATAATTGCTTGAAGTTGGTTGTTTTACTTGTTTTCTTATTTCCCTTATTAAATAAAAATCCAAAAAAATATAAAAACTAAAAATCCACCAAAAAGAATTTTATTTTATTTTTATTTCTTTTTTAGACTACTTCGTAGGCCGCAAGGCCATCACGTGCTCACTGAGTCCGACCCTGGTCGCTATACCAGGCTAATCCAATAGCCAGGACCGCTATCGCTTTTATTTGATTTTGATTTGATTTTGGTGGTCTGAACCTCATTTTCTTGATTGACTGATTGATCTCTTGAGCGACTAAGGTCGCAACGACATGTGTTATTTCTTCATCCTTAGTTGCTTGGGATCTTTCGATCATCAGAATGGCGCCGTTGCTGGGGAGCACGGCTTAGTAGTTTTTATTTTTACTTTATTTTCTTTTTCGCGGAATTCCGCGGCTCTTTCTGAGTCCACGGCTTTTCGCGGCTTTTTGTTTTTCGTTTATTCTTGTTTTGTTTTGTTTTATTTTATTTTATTTTCTTTTTGTTTTTGACTGATTTTGTTTGTTTATTTCCTTAGTCATTTTTGCACATATACCCTTGTTTTTTCTTCTTGTTTATATTTGATCATTATTCTTGGTTTGTGACACTCTCACTCTTTCTTGTGAGGGCCCGAGGACCGAGGCGGCAGCTTTCGAGGAGCCGGCGCAATCGCGGGACTTGGAGGCGGCTCCCTTCTGCACGGAGCCGCAGGAGAGCGTGAGAGAGAGAATCTGAGTGGGAGAGGATTAGAGTAGAGTAGTTAGACTTTACTTTATTTCAGTTTTATTATTTGTAATAATACAGGGACAGACTGTGGACTTGGACTTGTTTAGTGGGTCTGTTTTGCCGAGCACCGGTGAGCTCGGGGGACCTTTAGGATTTTTCGCGGCTTTTCGCGGTTTTGTTTTTCTTCGCTGCCTTTTATGGGACGGTTTTTCTCGAGCCCCTAGCTTTACGATTTTCTGCTTGACTGTGCCGTAATTATTAGGATCCAAACACTTAATTATCTGCCTGCACCTATAGTTCGTTAATTGGATCTACTAATAAATCATTAATAAAAATAACTGACTCACTCCCTTCGTAGCCTACGTGTCGTAGCCTGCCCTGCCAAGCACTGCTCCTGAACCCGATGTGTCGGGAGGAGGGGGTAGACCGAGACCGGACCCTTTGGCTTGAAGGATCGGTGACCAGTTAGACGGTTCTTCGAGTAGAAATTGCCTGTTTAGGACTCGGTTTTCACCGATGTACCATTTAGGTAGTTTTATTTCCTGCTTTTCAATTCTGCGCGGATCACTTTGCAGGTAGAGTGCTGGAGACAGGTACGCATTTCTATCTTTGCATGCATCATTGATTTCATCGAGCATCGACTTTTTCGTCTTCTCCCCCTGTTTTTAACTTAATAATCAGCAGAACCGAAAAATTCGTTAGGCTTTTTGTTTTTATTGAAAAATATTAAAAGAAAAACCATAAAATTGGGACTGTTTAAGCTATTGACCCTAAAAGACACCTGATCTAAAAAACTTGTCTTGGGAGAGCAATCCCCTCATTGGTTGGTTTGATTGTGCGAGAGAGTGACCCGTACACTAGGTAGAGCCCTCCGGTGTTATTCCCGACTGATTACCGACTCTTTCGTGCGGGACAGTCAGTTGGGGTAGTATCGGGTATCCCAGCAGGTCACGTAATCGCTCTGATAGATTGATTGTTCACCAAAATAAAACTTGACAAGATAATTTGACCGAGCCTTTACGGTCTTCAGCTCACGTTGCGTTGGTGAACTGAGGGGTTTGTTTGTCATCATAGTTTCTCCAGATCCCATCCGCCTTACTCGCTACATCATGATGATGGGTAGACGATCTCTTAGGCAGCCTTTGGCTGCACCGCTTTCGGGCGCGTCTACTCGTTCATCTAGGTTGGCTCGCGAGAGCCGAGACCCTCTCTCCGAGCCCGAGTATGATTCCGCCATGTTCCCCCTCGACCCCCTTTCTTTCGGTTCCGAGAGACCAGTGCCAGAGGTGAGATTAGCAGATTTATCGGCACCTGAGTTCGGATCATTTGATTTTGCAGACATCATGGCCGGCAGTTCTGACGATCGCAGTCGAGGTCCACAGCCTGAGCACTTTGTGTTGGACCAGGGTGCGATCAACTCCACCCTGATCGCCTCCCTAGAGACAGTTCAGCAGCAGTTGAGGGATCAGGGAGCATTCATGCTAGATATGAGGAGGGAGATGGAGCAGATGAGAGCTGAGAGAGAGCAGCAGAGAGATGGGCCGACGATCCCGGATGATGCAGATGCAGCAGCCGCAGCAGCAGCCGCCACAGCAGCGACAGGAGGACCACCGAGACCGGTGCGGGAGTTGCACAACCTCAGATCGACACTGATGCATCACTGGGTCGTGCTACTAACTATCGTGGGGGACTTCAAGTTCCCCCCGAACACTTTGCAGTTACTCCCCTGTTTCCACGGGCTCGCCACTGAGGAGCCCCATCTCCACCTCCAGGAGTTCTTGATGATTTGCAGCACTGTCCACGACCGCCTGGTGGACCAAGACACGATTCGGATGATTGCCTTCCCCTTTTCCCTTGGCAGATAGAGCAGCCACCTGGCTGAAGCATCTGGGGAAGTTTGTTTACACTTGGGAGCAGCTCTGCACCGAGTACTTGCATAAGTACTATCCACTCGGGCGGACCAATGCAGCGAGAGCCCTTATCAGCAACTTCTCCATGCTCCCCAACGAGCAGTTCCATGAGGTATGGGAGAGGTTCCGAGAGCTGACTGATCGATGCCCGCACCACGACATTTCCAAGCCCAACCTTGTGCAGAGCTTTTTCAGCGGGCTGACACCAAAGCTCCAGGGCTTGGTGAACGCTTCTTGTGGCGGGTCATACTTCACCAAGGATCACGACCAGGTCTGGGCCATCTACGAGGAGATGGCCGAGAACTACATGGTGATGTCCCAGACCCGATTGTACACTCAGGGCAGACCCCAGCAGCTAGGACCCGTGCAGTACCAGAGGATAGCACGGGTCGACGCCGGTCCCTCCAGTTCGTCCGCAATGGCAGCAGCACAGGCAGAGTCTTCAGCTGCGGACATGGGCATCATTAGCGAGAAGTTGGATCGGATGGAGCTGATTGAGAAGAAGCAGTGCCAGGGCATCACTCAGATGGAGCAGATGGCACAGACTCTGAGCGACATGAAGACCCAGCCTCATGTGTCTCCAGGAGGCACAGACGACTTCCCAACCTCGTCTTCAGTCGCGAAGCGATCACGGTAGCAGCAGCAGCTCGTCCCAGCGCTCCAGCTCACACCAGCAGCCTAGACAGGTTCACCTTGTACAGGCGGAGCCGTACCAGCAGCCGCAGCCCACCTACCAGTCACCACCATCTCCAGACTTGCAGATGGTGGTATACCAGCCTGATCAGCCTCTGGCAGTACTCCCGCCAGCCCAATACGATGCAGAGCCGTTGATGGATGTCAACGGGATTTGGTATGACCGCCCTCAGCCCGGTACCAGACGAGACCATCCCGGATTCCGGTGGGGGACCGGAGGTACCCAGCCCCAGCAGCAGCCGTCAGGTCAGGGAGGCCAGTGCGGCCATCAGAGAGAGCACCAGCCGCAGCAGCAGCCCCCAGTCTACCCTTCACAGCAGCAGCAGCAATCATCCTATGGTCCTCGTCCCTATCAGCAGGGACAGTCTTGGAGGCGTGAGCAACCTCACCAGCAGCAGCATCCACCACACCCATACCCCTCTCAGCAGCAGCACACCAGTTCCAGCAGCCTCATTACCAGAGAGGCTACCCGTCGGGCTCTCATGGCCCACCTTACGAGAGCCCCGCCTTGGACGATATAGCCCGCCTCCTCACGGACCAGCAGGCTACCTTCAGACGGGAGATGGACGAGTTCCGCCAGGAGATGCGGGACATAGTGAGAGGGAAGGCCACCATCCCTGTCCAGATCGAGCCGAATCCCAACAGGGCTCGATCTGGACAGGGATGGTAGGCCTTCCACTCTCACTATGTCCCGCATCTCCTGGCGGAACTCGTCCCATCTCCGTCTGAAGGTAGCCACTTATTTATGCTGGTATGCCATGCTGAGTGAGGCTGGGGCTATATCGTCACACAGGCGGGGCTCTCGTAAGGTGGCCATGAGAGCCCGACGGGTAGCCTCTTGGTACTGAGGCTGCACGAGATGATGACGGTGGTACTGATGCCACCAAGGATGCTGACTCCACAAGCGGTGCTGAGGCCGCCATTTCACCAGTTCGAGGAGGTGGTACTGAGGCCATTCCTGATGCCGAGCCAGAGCGCGGTACTGAGGTCACGAGACGTCCAGTTGATCCAGCCACTGGTGGTACTGAGGCCACCATAGTTCATGTAGAGAGATCTGTTGTTTTTCCTTCCCCTGATGTATCTCGAAACCATGTTGTGAATAAAGGAAAAGATTTGATTTTTTGTGGTCCCACTGTGGTGCTTGATGTATGTGCGGATCCGGCCGTCGAGCCGTCTAGACCTTTTCCTAGTCCTTCATCTGAGAAGGACCCAGTGATCCCCTTCCCTAGAGCCCTTCAGATGGGGAAGGGGAAGAAAAAGGAAAATCCAAAAAAGAGAGATCAGGAAGAGTTCAGCCAGCAGATGATAGATCGTTTCCATATCCAGCTGACTCTTCAGGAGGCTTTGCAGCACATTCCCCTTCTTCAGCGTTCGTTGAGAGACAGGACCACCGTCAGGAGGAAGAGGAGGAACCACCATTCAGAGATCCATGTGCTGACGAAAGCCACGTGCTTCGCGATTCAGAACCGTCTGCCGGCCAAGAGGACAGATTCAGGAGCCCCTTATGTCAGGTGTCACATTAAAGAGCAGAGGTTCGACCGGACTCTATTAGATAGCGGATCATCTATCAACCTCCTTCCGGCAGCCCTTCCCGACCGCTTCGAGTTGCGCACTCTTAGACAGAGCAGGACAGTCCTTCAGTTTGCTGATCGATCTGTCAAGAGGCCGAAGGGGTTGTTGCGAGACGTTGTCGTCACTATTCAGGGCCTGCAATTCCCCGTGGACTTCGTAGTGTTGGACATGGAAATCCCTGATTCAGTGACCGATACCCCCATCATTCTAGGTCGTCCGTTCTTGGCCACGGCCAAGGCGGTGACTGACCATGATAGCGGGAAGGTATACTTTCGCGTCGAGGGCGAAAGTGTACAAATAGAGACGGTCGAGGACAGTCGAGCCAGAGAGAGATCATGCTCAGAGACCACCTCAGATACAGAGCAGCTGACAGAGGTAGGGCTAGACATCCACCAGGATTATGACTTTGTGATCACAGACGATGAGGCAGTATGGGCAGACCCAGAAGCACAGGCCATCCTCTCATTTTCAGACACCGCTGATGCAGAGATGACAGCAGAGGAGAGCTTGGAGAGTACATTCCTGGTTCAGGATACTTCAGTGGCAGCAGAGCAGGTTCTTGACCACGACACAGATTCTTGTGTTTATGGTGGTACTGATGCCACCTTGTTTGATGCAGATCCCTCGGATTCAGAGTCTGATTGGGCAGATTGTGAGGATTACATGCCAGGCCTGAGTTCCACTGAGCCTACAGTTGAGGAGGAGGTAGACGCCGAGCAGATCAGAGACAGTTCAGTTGAGCAGCCTTCTTCAGATCCAGTTTGTGAGAGTACGTTCTCATTCTCCCGGGCAGATTTAGCAGCATACACGCAGCTTCTTTCGAAGCCAGATTTGCCAGCACCCAGCTATCCAGAGCTGAAGCCGCTCCCTACTTTGTTGAAGTATCGATTCCTTGTGGGTGAGCCTGAGATGTACCCAGTCATCATCTCCGCCGATCTGACTGGAGAGTAAGAATCCCGTTTGATGGGGGTTCTTGAAAAGAACCGCAAGGCAATCGGATGGAGCGTAGCAGATCTCCAGGGGATTAGTCCGGCCCTGTGCTCCCTCCATATCTATCTCGAGGATGAGGCAAAGCCGTCGCGTGAGTTCCAGCGGCGGCTGAACCCCAATTTGAGAGAGGTTGTCATGAAGGAAATCTCGAAATGGTGGAGCGCCGATTTCATCTATCCCATTTCCGACTCCAAGTGGGTCAGCCCCTTGCATGTGGTGCCCAAGAAGACGGGCATCACGACTGTGATCAGTGAGTCGGGAGAGGAGATTGCTACACGAGTACCCACTTCTTGGCGGGTCTGCGTTGTCTACAGGAGACTCAACCAGGCCACCAAGAAGGATCATTTCCCCTGCCTTTTATTGACCAGATCATTGAGAGACTGGCAGGGAAGAGCCATTATTGTTTTCTGGATGGGTACTCGGGCTACAACCAGGTGGCCATCGCTCCTGAGGACCAGGAGAAGACCACCTTTACCTGTCCCTTCGGCACATACGCCTTCCGACGCATGCCATTTGGGCTATGCAATGCCCCTGCGACTTTTCAGAGATGCATGCTGTCGATCTTTTCGGACATGGTAGGGGAGTGTTTGGAGGTCTTCATGGATGATTTCTCGGTTTACAGCGACAGATTCGACTCCTATTTTGACTGCCTAGACCGAGTACTCCAGCGATGTATAGAGGTTCACTTGGTGCTATCTTGGGAGAAGAGTCACTTCATGGTGACTCAAGGGACGGTGCTTGGCCATATCATCTCCAACAGGGGCATGGAGGTTGATCCGGCCAAGGAAGATGTCATTAGAAAACTCGCACCGCCGTCCAATCTGAGGTAGTTACGGTCATTTTTGGGGCACGTCGGCTTCTACCGACGATTCATTCATGATTTCAGCAGGATTGCCCGGCCGTTGACTGACCTACTGACGAAAGACACCGAGTTCCTTGTCGATGACAAGTGTCTTTCGTCCTTTGAGACTCTCAAGCAATGTGTTATTGAGGCTCCTGTTCTCCAGCCACCTGATTGGTCTCTCCCATTTGAGATCATGACGGATGCCTCCGATTTTGCCGTGGGGTCGTGCTGGGACAGAGGAGGGATGGAGTCCCCTTTGTTATCCACTACGCTAGCCGCACATTGGATTCCGTGCAGCGGAATTATACAGTCACAAAGAAGGAGATGCTAGCCGTAGTGTTCGCCCTAGATAAGTTCAGATCTTACATCATTGGATCTAGAGTGACCCTGTATACTGATCACACCGCCATCCGATACCTCATGGCAAAGAAGGATGCCAAGGCCAGACTGACTAGATGGATCCTTCTACTCCAGGAGTTCGACATTGAGATCAAGGATAAGCTTGGAGTCAAGAATGTGGTGGCGGATCATCTCTCCCGTTTAGAGCAGCCTGAGGAGTCTGAGCATATTGATCCTATTTGTGAGACCTTCCCAGATGAGGCGATCCTTACTATCGCTTCACTCCCGTGGTATGCCGATATTGTGAACTTTCTCGTTGTTGGGAAAGCCTCACAAGATTGGACCAGGCAGAGGCTTGAGACCTTCCTTGCGAAGGCCAAGTCCTACCACTGGGAGGATCCCATCCTTTACCACGAAGGAGGGGATAGCGTCTGGCATAGGTGCATTCCTCAGGAGGAGCACCATAGCGTCCTCACATACTGCCACAAGCTTGAGGCAGGAGGACATCATTCTGGGAGGAGAACGGCACAAAAAGTGCTCCAATCCGGCTTGTGGTGGCCTACCCTCTTCAAGGACTCTGATGAGTTCGTGAAGAGGTGTACTGACTGTCAGAGGATGGGCACTTGTGGACAGCGTGATATGATGCCGATGCAACCCATTCACTTCTGTGAGGTTTTTGACGCATGGGGCATCGATTTCATGGGTCCATTCCCTAAGAGTCAGGGATTTGAGTACATTCTGTTGGTCGTAGATTATGTTAGTCGTTGGGTTGAGGCTATCCCCGCCCGAGCCGCTGATGCGAGGACAGTTTGCAGATTTTTGAGGAAGCACATCATCACGCGGTTCGGGGTACCTCGAGTATTGATTTCAGATGGGGTGTCTCATTTCATCAACGACCAGGTGAAGGCCCTTGCTAGCGAGTTCGGTATAGACCATCGTGTTGCTACACCTTACCATCCACAGACGAATGGTCTAGCCGAGGTGTCGAACAGGGAGATCAAGACTATATTGCAGAAAGTCGTCCGCCCTGACCGAAAGGATTCGTCACAGCTTTTGGACTCGGTCTTATGGGCATATAGGACGTCTTTCAAGACACCATTGGGCGCATCTCCCTTTCGCCTCGTATATGGCAAGCCGTGCCATTTGCCTGTTGAGCTGAGACACAGGTCACTTTGGGCAGTCACTGAGATACTTATGGATCCAGATGGTGTGGGAGACCAGAGGAGGGCAGAGCTAGCAGCCCTGGAGGAGCTTAGAGATACCGCCTTCTCAAACAGCTTACATTACAAGGAGAGAGTGAAGGAGTGGCATTTGATTCTCATAATCAGTCACAAGCATTTTGAGCCTGGACAGAGAGTATGGTTGTTTGATGCGAGGCTTCGTCTATTTCCAGGGAAGCTACAGAGCAAATGGAAGGGACCCTACTTGGTTAGAAAGGTACATGACAACGGTAGCATTGATATATCCGAGTTGTCTTCTGAGAGTACGTTTTGAGTGAGCGGCCAGCGGCTCAAGCCATTTCTAGATCATGAGCCGCGGGTTGTTGATGTTGCCCCGATTCATTTTGCGTGAGATGTGGTCTTTTGACTCACATCTATTGCATCTCACGCCTGATTTTCACTGATCTTCCGACTTGTATAGATCCAGATGTCCATATCATCACATTCTTTAGTCTCACATCCCTATTGTCATCTTTGATTATGCTATACTTAGGGTGTACTTTAACCTAAGTATAGGGGGATGTGGGACCTTCGGGTATCTCTTTTATTTCTTTCTACCCCTGATTTTGCTGCCTATACGTAGGGATATTTTACCCTAAGTATAGGGGGGTAGACCCTGTACATTCTCCACTCAGTTTTCCCTTTGTGTACAGTCTGCTATACTTAGGATTACTTGATCCTACGGATAGGGGGAAAAGCCGAGAGTCTCTTGACTTTCTATTCATTCATTCGTCTTTGTATATAGCCTTCCTTTTCACTTCCCTATACTAAGCACGAGTTATGTCTTCTTCATCGCTCTTGACTCTGAGGACATCGTTCGAGCTAAGTATAGGGGGTGTGTATATATTTCATATATACTTTATCCATAACTCGTACTTTGTGTGAGTGTGTTAATTAATAAAATGGCTAAAAACCCTAAAAACACAAAAATTAAAAACTTTTCATGTACATAAACATTCTTTTATTTGCACATAAATAGCTAGTGTATAAATTATTTTTGTAAAAATGTTTTCAAAAATCTTTTGTGTAAAGCTTGTGTAAATATTTTCTTATCAAAATTATGTATATAGTACAAATTTTTCCAAAATGTTTTGAAAATCAGAAGTTTGCAAAAATCTTGTGTAAATGTGTGTAAATACTTTGCAAAACTTGCACTTCATGCCATTCATCCATTCATGATTTCAAACATTTTTCAAAAATTTTGCACGTTTGTAAATTTGTGGTAAATAGCATTCTCTTACATATGTATATAGTTTTTCTGGATTATAGTTGACATTTAAACTAGCATGGAATTAAATTGGGAAATGGAGCTTGATTAAGATTTTAATCCACCTAATGTATAAGAGGAACCTTATAGGCTTAGGTTTAAGGCTTTTCAGGTCCATGGTGACTTAATTCTTTAAGTCCACTAGGCTATGATCACATGTCATCTCAATGAGCCTAAGTAGAGCACTTAACAACAACACATGACTCATAGGGACAATGGCTTTACTTGGACACCAGCACTTTGCACCGAGCTCTCTACGGATGAGGTGGTGAGGAGGCAATCTTCCTTGACTTGGGGTAGCATATGAGGGTAGTACTTCTAGGCGGAACCTCTCGTCTTCTTTTAGTGAAGGAAGTGCGTCTCAACTTGGTCTGGTTGCCATGAGGTCTAACGACAGGAGTTGTGGGTTGCAATAAAGCTTCAAAAGAGGGATAGTCTACTGGCTCAAGAGGAAAAACTCCTTGTATATATGCTGCACATGTATATGATGTATAGATGCACTAAAAAATGCAAAAAGAAAATAACTCCAAAAAAGTGGTGGGTCTGAGAGAAAATGATAATCCCACCGGAGTATGTATATAGTGCAATAAGCAAAGCTTGAGATTCATGATCCACCTTATGTAGCTTGCAGCAGGGAGACTTTGCTACACTGGTCAAGCTCCCAAGGATACATGGCTACACTGGCCATAGTCCATTCTCTTCTTCCTCCTCTTCTTGAGCCGGTTGAACTTGAACTTAGAAGGGAATACCCCCCTCCTCGAGGAAAGAGTGGCCAGATTGAGTTCATAGAGTTACCTTGTTGGGGAGGGTTGTCAAGTTGCCATTTCTGAGGTGGAGAGCTTATACCTCACATTCACAAGACAAGGAAAGATTCATGGTCTTCAGGGTTTGTGATTGATGACTTGTTCTGATCTGGAGCATTGAGGAGTCTTGATTATAGGTTGGTGGAACTTAGAGGCTGTTGAGTTTTAAACTTAAGTCCAAATAAGGTTCTGACACATTAATAATCCAAAGATCTGATTAAGCTCCATAATTCAATTTAATGAAGGAAAGTTTAATATTCAACCTTGATCCATGTATATTCTTCTCTTTTTCTTTTTCTTTCTTCTTTTACACTTCTTTTTCAAATAAGTGTTTGCTAAGGGACTAGCAAAGTTAAGTATAGGTGGGTGATGAATACTCATTCATCACTCTTTATTCTTATATTTTAGCTACAAAAACCTTTGCAAATGCATGTAGATATGTGTAAATACAAATAATTACCAAAAGCATGCATTGTGTAAAAACTAATAATTAGCATGTTTTTGTGCAAAAATAAAGAATAAAGATTAAAAAGAAAAAAAAGAGGGAAATATTTAGAATAAATATTGAGCAACCTAATCCCAAGGGAGGGCTCATTATGTGCCTGACCGCATAAAAGCCAAAGTAGAGAGAGATAGGGGCTCATGTGTGTAAATAAATCTGTAAATAAAATAAATATATTTTCCTCTAAAAACATAATAAAAATGGTTTGTAAATATTTGTATATATTTATAAATATAAAATCAAAACAAAAATAGAAAAAAATTAAAAAGAAAATAAAAAGAGTTGCGTGTGTATATATCCACCATGTACATACAACCATCCTATATTTATTTCACCTTGTATATAAATAATAAAAATAAAATAAAAATACCTTTTTATTCCTTATTTTATGCTACAAATAAATAAATATAAAATAGGAATAAAAATGCACAAAATAAAAATTAAAAATCAAAAATTAAAAAGGCATATTGTGTAAATACCTATATATAGCATAAAGTGTAAATACCCTATTTTTATTTTGAAAAAATTAATTAAAAATCACCAAAAAATAGAAAAAATTAAAACAAAAATATTTCATGTTTTAAGTTTTCTTTAATTCGGCCATTTGCTATTTTATTTTCAATTTACAAATATTCTCCACGTGGCCAGCCCCCATTGGTCCACGGGGGATGTTGACCGCCCGGTCAACTCCCCCCTGTGGACCACTTCCCACGGATCCATTTCGCGGACCCATCTTCTCCCATTTATCCCCTCCAGATCCGATCACCATTCTGCCAAACCCAGGGTCCTAATCACTCTCCTATAATCCGGGAACCTCGCCCGATCTTCAGCCTAGGGATTCGTGCTCCATCGAGTCGGACCCAAGCCATTCTTCCCGGACCTTCCACCATATAAGAGCTGAGCTCCGCCACCCGTGTGCTCATCTTTGGCTCCCCACCTTTCAGTCCCGTGACCTCCACCACCTTCCCCGAGGTGACAGCTCTCCGTCGGTGGTGTCGAAGAGAGGAGAAGGTGACCGGACCTTTGATCCGGCGAGCTCGCGCCGTCGTGCTCCGCCTGAAGCAGGAGCTCGAGCCTCGGGCCACGACGTCCCGCGAGGCAACGACCCCGAGCAAGCCCAGCTCACACCCAGTCGATTCCTCCACCCAGGTAGCCCTAGTTTCCTTTCTTTTTTGTTAATTTCCAGTTTCGCCCAATTTTCGCCGTCGCCGTTCACCTCCGATTCTGGCCACATCCACCTTCGTATCGATCATCGGATCGCAACATCACGTTCACCTATCCTTCACGCACGTTCTCCGACATTCCGTTCAACCCAGCTCGCACAGGAGCTGGGGTTTCGAGCTCCACCGTCTACCCTCGCCGGAGCTCGACCGCCCCGCCTCACCGACCACCGTCACCCCTTCTCACAGGGTCGAGGCAATTTGCCCTCGACCCGCGAGTTTGCTGGGTGCACTTTGCAGGGACATCCGAGCCCATCTGAGGGCTTGGACCATCTGGTCCAGCAGCTTCGCCTCCGCCGGACTCTCCAGAGCTCCTCGGAGCTCCATTGAGTCATCGGAGGCCGCCATTCGACGCGGGAGCCCACAGAGCTTCTTCTCCGATCATCAGAGCCCTGCGAGGAGGCCGGGAGCGCGCGCAGCGGGCCGGCGAAGTTCGCCGGCCATCAGTTCTTCCTCGACCTCCAGATACCGTCGGATCCCCTTCGACCTCCAGTTCGCATCTCAGCCGTTCATCTGAGGAGCCACCATCAGCGTCAGATCTTTGGAGGAGCGATCTGCACCGTCCGATCAGTGAGGTTTTACCATGCCAGAGCTCATCCGCCTGATCCTACACGTGGCGAGGCCACAGCCGCTCGATCAGGACGAGGACTCCAGCTTTAGGGCGCCACCCCTTCCCAGCTGTCGATCAGCACACGTGGCGCCCATCCGACGGCCTATTTAATAAAGGGTAAAAAAAACCCTTAGGCCCCCCTGTTTACTCTATTTCCGTAGTTAGTCCTGTAAATATTTTTAGGATTTTATTGTAGTTGGTAATTTGCACTTTGGACCTTATCTTTTCTGCTATTTGCATGTATACCCCTGCCTGTAGTGTGTCACGTGCATCGACACGTGTTTGTCTGGGATATTTGCATTGATAGCCTTGTAGTTCTGGGTTGTTACTTAATGAATGGAACTTTTTAGATAATTGCATTTATACCCCTGTGCGTGTTGAATTGGCACATGTGTGTTATATTAGTGGGTAAATTACACTAAGGTTCCTGGGCTTTTAATACTTGTTATTATTTAGCCCAGAAACTTTATTTCTTTGAAATTAGGTCACTGTGTGCCCCAGACACGCGCCGCGCGCGTGACTTCTTGGGATTTTTGCACCGGACCCCCTGGAGCTTCTGGTATTTACTACAGGTCCCTGTGCATTATACTTAGGTTTTAATTTTGAATAAAATATCAAACTAAATCCAAATTCAATAAAAATTGGACACATTGCTCCTGCCATGTTGTAAATATTTATAGAATTTTTGGAGACATTTTTGCTTTTATTTGCTATTTTTAAAAATTCAAAAACAGCCTTTTTCTTTACTGTCTGACTTGAAAAATCACTAAAAAATATAAAACTCATCCAAAAATTACAAAAAAATAGCTACTGTGTGTTTTGGCTTGTTTGATTTTCTGACCAAATTTGGTCATTTTTCATTATATAAAACTCATAAAAATTACAAAAGACTAAAAACCTCATAAAAATTCTAATAATCAATTTAAAAATCCAAAAATAATAATTCCAGTGCCTAAATTTTCCTTACTCCTTCTTCTATACAGGAAAAATACCTCCAACTTTTTAGGGATTTTTAGATATTTTATCTAAGTCCCTCAAGCTCGGTTGGACATTGTTGTTGATTTCTTGCATTGTTTTATTTTTAGAAAATTAACTAAAACCAGAAAAGTACCAAAAATTAACCAAAAATAGTAAAAATCATAAAATACACAAAAACATTTTTATTTGAATTTTTGATTGATTTTTGTTACATTAAATAATTGCTTGAAGTTGGTTGTTTTACTTGTTTTCTTATTTCCCTTATTAAATAAAAATCCAAAAATTATAAAAATTAAAAATCCACCAAAAAGAAATTTATTTTATTTTTATTTCTTTTTTAGACTACTTCGTAGGCCGCAAGGTCATCACGTGCTCCCTGAGTCCGACCCTGGTCGCTATACCAAGCTAATCCAATAGCCAGGACCGCTATCGCTTTATTTGATTTTGATTTGATTTTGATGGTCTGAACCTCATTTTCTTGATTGACTGATTGATCTCTTGAGCGACTAAGGTCGCAACGACCTGTGTTATTTCTTCATCGTTAGTTTCTTGGGATCTTTCGGTCATCAATGCTGTAGAATATTTTACTTAGTAAGTCTGCCAAGGTCGAACACAGGGAACAGATAATTTCTAGTTGTGTGGTTTTAAATTAATTCAAGTACTCAACTAATTGCAATGTTAATTCATGTGTCGGAATGAAAATGAAAGGCAAGATGAAAGAGGTGTAATGCCAATAAAAAGAGAGGATGAGCGCAGGATATGTGATTTATATGATTTAAATCCTCAAATAATATGATCAATAAAACTGCAAAGCCAATCACATATCAAAAGATCTAAGTCCTAAAATAAATATCCGATCAAATTTAAGCTACAAGATGTTAATCAATGGCTAATCATGTCAAGATTCCATGTAATTTGTTCCTCAAAATTAATCTTTAATCAGACAAATTCTTAGGGAGATTAAATGAATTCTTCCTCAAGTTAGCCCCTGCAAGATTAGTTCTTAATGAATAATTAACAATAATCCATAGGGACTTAATTAAATTGAAAATCCTGCAATAAAGTCCATGCAAAAAGAAGCATGAATCTTCTCAATAAAAAGATCACAAATAATGTCAATAATCAAGTGTAATGATCATGTGACTCCTTAAATAATAATAATCATCAATAATTATCTTCATATCAGTCCATTATACATATATTGATAGATCACAAAATAAGCTTCAAAATAACATATTGTGCATAAAAATTGGAGTTCAAATGGAGAAGATATGCTAAAAATGAACTATCATAGACTAAAATGTAAATAAAAATAAGATTTTTTCAAAGTAGTCCCTAGAGGGACTTATTTGTAAAATTCAAAACCCATAGGGGGTCCTTTGCAATTTTCCCTAAGTTCCACACGCGTGACAGATGACCTGGGCGACAGGTTCGATTTTGCGATTTGATGGAAAGTGGAGGGTGCGGGTGCAATTTTCCTCGCCCCACACGTGTGAAACACGCGACACAGAGGCTCGGGGGCAAGGGGCAGAGGCTCGGGCATCGAGCCTACATGGCGATGACGGGTGCTTCGGAGGGCCCGAGCCTCGAGGCTTGGGCTGAGGCTTAGGGGCAAGGTGATGTGGCAACCATGTGTCCTTTGGATCAAAGGCATGCAGCCCGATCCAACAACCACTAGTAGTGAGGCGCGTGAAGGCGGTCGATGGCGGAACTCGCTAGCGGTAACACGGGCTATGGCGGAGATGGAAGGTGAATGCCTGGTGGAGAAGTGTGGGCGTGTGGTGGGCGAAGGCACTTGGCTCAAGCTTGAGGGGCGGCTGCTGCGAGGACGGCATGGTCGGCGAAGGGGATGAAGGCAGTCGAGACATCTTGCTCCTGAGGGGCTCTGGGTGAAGGACGCACCTGCAAAAGTTAGAGAAGGGAGTGGAGCTCATGTGGAGGCAATGGGACGGAGTTGAGCTCTGGCCTTAGCAAGGCCGGAGATGGGGGGTTTTGGGAAGAAGAAGAATGTGAAGCAAAGAGGTTGAGGGTTTGGAGGGATGTGTCGATGCAGTGATCGAAGACGACGGGTGCAAGCGAAGCAAAGATGAATGGAAGAGTAGTGGAATGGTGATGGTTTTGGTTATCTGATGTCGAAGCGCTTGTGATGGAGGGGAGGATGGATCTTCCTCCTATTGTTGCTCTATGTCATGGCATTGACAGAGCTTAGTGGTTGTGTGGAGCAACTGCAACGGGGGGTTGGGGGGAGGGGGGTAGACATTCCTTTGGATCTCACCGAGGAGGTGTTATGTCATCGCTCACCCTATTTGACGCTCGTTGTCACCGAAAAGGAAATGGAAGCTCGACGATCTCTAGTAATGGCAGATACCCACATCGGCTGACGGTGAAGGTTTAAATAAGAGATGGGAGGGGCGTTATGAGAAGGCTGGGTGGCGAGGTTACGCGTCATCGTAACGACCGTCGTAGGGAAGAGGAGCAGGCAGGGGTAAGCAGTTATGCATAGGAGGAGAAGTGATCGGGCGTGCACATGAGGCAAGGAGTGGCACGTGTCGCACATGTGCTTGGAGAGGGCAGAAGCAACATGTGATGGTCACGTGCTAGGCACGCAACCTGTGAAGAGGAGAAGAGAAAGAGGGGAAGAGAGAGAAGAAAGAAAAAGAAGAAAGAAGAGAGGAAGGAAAGAGGAATGAAAAAGTAAAAGTAAATAATAAAAATTAAAATTAAAAATAAATAAAGTAAAATAAGAAAGTAAACAGCTAAAATTAAGGACTAAAAATATAAAATTAAATAAAATATAATAAAAATAGTAAAATCAAAAGAAAAATCGAAAAGACATAGTAAATGGAGTCAAATGAAAAAGTCGTCAACATGAAAGCTGCTAGTCTTGATGAGATCTACAACTTTTGTGAAGGAACAAAAAAAAGAGGTCAACTGTACAAAAAAATATTGTTGGTGGTACTCTATATATTATAAAATATCGCATTTTTGCATTTTCTAATTTTTTATATTTTTAATTTGATTTTAATTAGTAGATTATTTATAAATAATATATACATAATTAATCTATTTTTTATGGGTTTAGAAAAAGGTAAAATAAAATCAACAAAGAGGAAATATGTACAAAATATACAATGTCTAATATTTTTATTTCTTTTAATTTTGCTCTTTTTATGGGTTTTAATTCTTAATGTAATGTTAGTTAATTAATCCAAGAATAATTTAGAGAAAGTATTGGTTAAAATAAGGATTATTTACACATAAAATAATAAGCTCATCTAGACAAAAAGAAGGGTTATTTATTTACAGATTTTAATCCTAATTTAAGCACAACTAGTGAATGTTAATTGATTTTCAAGAGTTTAGTTAATGATTTACTAAAGTGATTTTGCTAATATGTCCATATAAAGTAGATGAATAATGCAATCATGAGGCCCTAGTTGTGAGTATACCTGCATATAGTATTCAATATATTCATTCTTTATATTTTTCGCTTTCTTATATTTTTCAAATTTGTAAGATTATTTAAAATACATGTACATGATAAAATTAGAATAAAACCATTAAAAATATATTAAAATAAATAATATGCTTTAGGATATTTAGGTAAACATACCTATAATATAGATATAATATATACTTAATTATTTAAGTACTTAGATGAACTCAGAAAAATACAATAAAAATATGTAGAAGTTTATTTAAATAAGTTATACATATATAAATTATGTACATAAATACTAAAGTATAAAATAAAAATAAATTTAAAATACATAAAATACAAGTCTATATACCTATATATACATGTAAATAATAGCATGTAATAAATTAACTTATAAAATAAGATCCTCCTTTCTCTCCAATAACTCCAATAGGAACACCCCTGTCGAGTCTCGCCGGTGACAGCTTCAAGATCCAAGCATTATAGGCATGAATAAAGGTGCATATAGGTGCGGTCCGAGCTCAGCCAACCATCGTCAGTGAGCTCCTCTGTTCCCTGCCTCCAAGCATGTATGAGCTACTACGTTAGGATCTTTTTATTACTTTTCATTCCAGTAGCTCAATACAGTCTTTATTTTCCATAATTAGGTTGTCAGTTAGTTTAATTTTAGGTTTAAATTTCACTGGAGCTCTAGGTTCCAGCTCCAAATTCCATCATCTCTGCCCGTTTCCGACTCCCATTCTCACCTCATTTCCTTCTCAATTTGTTTCTCCATCACATCCCCTCATTTTCATCTTGAATTCCGCAAGGATTCGAGCTACCTAGGCTCCCCTCCTCCGCCTTCGTCGGACCTCTGTCGCCTCGCTCATCCATCGTACGCAGCAGCTTCTTCATGAATCAACGACAACCCCCTCGAGCTCCTCTGTCTTTTTTGCAAGTCTGTGAACAAGAAGACTACCTGGAGCATGAATCTAAAGCTCGAACATGAGCTCCAGGTGGTTGAAGCTCCAGTCGCCCTCTGATGGGGCTCAGACAACTTTGAAGGGTCTTACAGACGTGGCAGCCCGCCAAGAAGCTGTGAGCTTCGTAGCTACGGTGGAGAAGAACAGAGGACGAAGTTATCACTAGGTATGCAAACGGATGGATACGGATACGGAGATAGGTATTATTGTATCCTTATCCATTTTTGAATACGAATACGGATGCAGATATTGACAGATATTAAAACTATCTTACCGTATCCTTAAAAAAATGATTACGAATGTAAAATGGATGCTGATAACATACGAGTAATGTTATAAATACTCTATAGAATCGACTTAAATATATACGAATTGGATGGAAAACATGTGATATAAATAAATGTGTTTGTATCACAAATATTATAAAAATATGGTAAAAGAAAGTATAGAATTATGCTATAAATGGTTAAAAATAAATCTATGAGTATATCTATATACGAAAACAGATATACAGATACGGATACGGATGTTTGTGGATATCAAAATGACATCCATATCCCTATCCATTTTATAATAGATATCGATACATATGTCAAAATATGTATAAAACAGTTACAGTGACAGATCGGATACGGATATATCTGTAACCGTTTGCATCCCTAGTTATCACTGATCGAAGGTCGGGAGGGGAGCTATTTTTTCGAGTTCATCTAGACTCCCTCTCCATCGTCTGCTTAGAGGCATGGCCCAGATCTAATCTAGGCCATTGATTAAGGACGAAACGTGACCTTGCCTCGACCATCCATCACGCCACGTGGAAGCTCCAATGCCCTCTGATCCGTGCCACTTAAGTGAGGTAATTGCATCACATATCCTGCCTTTTTGTATTTATAAAATAGTCTTTAAATACTAATTTTATTTCAAAATTTTATGAAAAAAATGCATGGAACCCTTAGTATTGTTGAATATTCTACTTAGGTCACGTGCTAGGTCAGCTCACGTGGACCACCACGTGAGTAAGCCAAATTACAATGGATTCCCTCTGAGTTCCTTTATTTCATTTCAGTTTATAAAATTTGTAATTGTGTAAAACTATTGGTGTATTTGTATGGAAACCCTTTGCTTAATGTATTTGTTCAAAGATACCCCTACAAGCACCATGTAAATTAATTTGTGTCTTTTATTTTTGATTAATAGTTTTTGTGCTTGTAAATTCATGGAATAATTACAGTAAACATCTAATATTATGGTTATTCATGCCATGAATTTTATTTAGCATTTACTTGCATTTTTCCATTTATTAAAAATCATTTAGGGCTATTTAATCCGTATTTGACAATAAAAATACAAAAAAATAAAATTCCAAAAAAGTAAATATTATATATTACTATATATTATAACTCTAGAAAAAACCACGAAAAATATAAAAAATTATAAAAATTTAAAAAACTTCTAATCCTATAAAATTTTTGGAAAAATTGTAAAAAGTCTAAAAAATAGTTTTCTACTGTATATTTTTCTTTATATTGTATACTACATATAAAATAGTTTTAAGAAAATTTTCACTTATTTTTTATTTTAAATCTCAAAACAATTCGACCTATTTATTAACTCCTAGGTTTGGAGTATTTTGAACTTTACAAATACCTAAAATTATAAAAAATCATAAAACAATTCACAAAAATAAATAAAAACATAAAAAAACATTTTATTTTTATAATTTTTGAATATATTTGTTTTTTATAAATATAAACCCCAATATAGTTTATATATACATGTGATTTCTTATTATTACTTATAATAATTATTATAAATACCTTAAATATATTTTAAAACCTTAAAAATAAAAAGGACTATTTGTATTTGTATTTACTGAATTTTTATATATTTGTTGCATATATACCTTTATATTATTTATATTATACATATTATATATATATTATATCTTAAAGAAAAATAAATAAAAATTCATAAAAAATATATAAAGAAAATAAAATTTATAAAATTTAAAAACAACAAATATATAATTTAAAAGCCTTAAATTAAATATAATTAAAAACCAACAAAAATTAAAAGAGAAGAAAAATATAAAAACATTTGTTGTTTATTTTTACCCTATCCCCATTACTCTTTGTGGTTCGACGCTCTACACTTATTCACAATACACTTATTTTGTAGAATTATAAATAAAAGCAAATTTTGATTCACACATTTTCATAGATTTATCTTAGATCGTGGGCTGATTGTTGTCTTATTCGATTGTTTGCAATCCGAGTACCGTGAGAGCGACCGATAAAAAGATTGTCGGATCCGAATTGTCAGACCTGCAAGCCCCCCAAGATCAGGCGTTAGGATCCTCTTAATAGTCGACTAAACAATCCCCAAGTGGAAGGCGGTCCAAGAGATAACTAGGCAAAACTCTGAATAGTCAATACTCTACACTTATTCACAATACACTTATTTTCTAGAATTAAAAATTTTGGCCCACACATTTTTCATAGATTTGTCTTTGATCGTGGGTTTATTGTTATCTTATTCGATTGTTTGCAATCCGGGTACTGCGAGAGCGACTGACAAAACGATTGTCGGATCCGAATTGTCAAACATTGCAAGACCTCCAAGATCGGGTGTTAGGATCCTCTGAATAGTCGACTAAACAATCCCAAGTGGAAGGGCGGTCCAAGAGATAACTAGGCCAAACTCCAACTACGACTCCTGATACAGGTAGGAGAGACTCTCCGGTTTGAGTCAACTCCACTCCAACCCGAACCGGTGTAGGAACGGGAACAAAGAAGCTCGAAGAAAAACCAAGGGCCTCTTGCCTAGGAACCCTAACAGAAACTCAAGGCCAGCAAGACAGGTCAAGTGAAGGTACGTGGATCCTAGCGAAGCGGAAAAAACTACGAGCTTGGGATAAAAACCGAGGAAGGGACTGGGATACTAGACCCGCGCACAAGGCAGTCTCTGCCCAATCTAGGTGTCCTAACTCCAGCCCAGTCGAGGGTCACAACACCCTAACACGGTCAGGTGTAAGGGGAACCTCGACCGACATAAATGTCTATCATCACTAATTCTCATCAACCCAATTATCGGATTCAACATCCATCAATTACACCAAATAAAGATGTATCAACACGTGGGACATAACAAAAATGACTAGTGTGTAAGAAGAATCTATTAGTCAAGCAATCCCAGAGTACTTCATATGTCTAGAACCCCAAGTCAAATCATGTAGGAATAATGAAGTTATAAGTTGTTATAGTCTTTCAGTGTGCAATATAATCAAATGAAAAGAATAAAATTACACTATTGAAACATGTGAAATGTGGTATTAACATCATCATTCCTATGAGAAAACTGATGCACGAATGGTAAGTTTTTATCAGAGGTTATGCCTACAATAATGAATTTTAACTTGACTCATAATATTCAATGCATATTAGATTAAACATAAGATCCTGACCATTAGGAGAAAGGTACACAAATGTTCACACTCACACTCACACACATGCGCACACCACATGTACAAACTTCTCACAAGTTCACACCCACCCACATACGGGTCCACACATATGCACACACCTACAGCCTATATGCATCCATAGGACTCTCCCCCAAGACTTAACACAAGCAAACAGCATGCAGCCCCTATTGAGGTATTTCATCGAACACATGGTATGCATTATCACAACCATCAAGCTATGCATCAACCTCTCACCAAGCCCTCGCTCTAACCATCTAATCTTCATTTTACATTCATATGGGATAAAAAATGTGTAGAAAATACATGAATGGTAGCAATAGGGATGGGTTGGCTTGATACCATTATGCCCTAAAAATAGGGCAATGACAAATGTTTGGAGATGTGGACGGAGTTGATCACCACCTGCTAGACACTGTTACCACTTAGGAATCGTCGCCAATGTGTTGTTGCACTCGCTGGAGCATGAGGGGGGAGGAGGAGGAAGGAAGAGCGGTTGAGGAAAATGGAGAGGGGGAGGTCGGAGCATGGTTCTGTTGAGGAACAAAGAAAATAAGGGGGAGGGGGATAGCACAGGGGGGAAGCTACAGGGGAATTAGGGAAAATGGGGGTGAACAGTGGTGTGTTTTATGTTATTTTTCATTTCATTTCCACTCCGAATGAAACTCTCAACCCATCGCACTTGCCACCCCATCCCCGATTCGAGGGTGTGTAACGATCCATTTCGATCGTCTCAGAATGACGATAAATATGAGTCCAGTATTCACATTTTTCCAACATTGGACAAGTCCCAAAATCGAAAGATATGGTTATGATTTCCTCATTAAATTTTACAATTAAAATCGTTCAAATGACCTCTGATCGATAAACGATCAATTCCATTGGTTCCGGTTCATGGAGACAAAGCTAGTGATGGTCTCTGTACCCTTCACTGCCCGGATCGCGTCGAGGGCTTTTTCAGCAAAACGAGGTGCAATACGATCAACTTTGGTTGATCACCCTCGGACAGAACCTGATCTGCAATATGTGGATCGATCTAAGCTCGCTCGACATTACTCGGATTTTTATCAGGTCACGCGGACACAAGTCAGATAGATTCATGTTAGAAATTGGTTGGTTTGGACCCGAGTGTAATAAAAATAAAAACCTCAAAGGGAGTCTCATCCTCGAGACTCCTATCAAGGTCGGAGTGACCATATGCTCTATCTAGGACTCATCCATGGTTTCCCCTCATAAAACCTCAAAGGATTTCAAACACATAAAAACCTCAAAAGGGAAACAAGCCATATAATAAAGTATATAATCAAATGTGCTTGTAATGAGAGCTACCTGAGAAGAGTTGCGGGTACCATGCCCGCATGTCTGCTTCGATTTCCCATGTCGCCTCTTCAACACCTTGTTAGTGCCATAGGAATTTGACTAAGGGAACCTCCTTACTGCGAAGCTTCTTCACAATACTATCAAGTATCTGCACTGACCTCGCCTCGTATGTCAAGTCGGGATCCACGTCAAGCTCCTCTTAGATGACAACGTGGCTAGGGTCGTGCATGTACTTCCTCAGGCTCAATATGTGAAGAAGTTGTGGATGGTCAACATGTATGGAGGAAGGGCTACTCGATAGGCCACCTTCCCTACATGGGCAATGATCTCGAATGGGCTAATATATCGTAGCACTAACTTACTACGAACACCAAATCTCTACACTCCCTTTATGGGAGATACTCATAAAATACTCATTCTCCTAACATGTATTCACAGAGATTACACTGGTAAATATGATTAAGTAGAAGAAAAAGAAATCACAATTAAAAAGTGGTGTGAGAAGAGTATCGATTTAACCCGAAACTCTAAATCTCTCATCTGTCAATCTTCATAACTCTTCTGGTGGATTTACACCATCAAAAGCCTTCACCTTACTAGGTCAACAGATTTCACAGTCTCCTCCAGGAGTTCCATAGAGTAGAGAGCGTGGTCACATACCTCACACCAACTGAGAGACGTGAGGCATATCCGCCCATAGGGCCTCGAAGGATGCCATGCTAATACTAGAATGGTGGTTTTTATTGTTGTACATAAACTTCACAAATGGCAGGTGGTCCTTCCAGGACCCATTCCACTTAAGAGCATACATATGTAACAAGTCCCTCAAGCGTCTGAATGGTGTGCTTGCTCTATTCATCGGTCTAGAGATGGTAGGCGAAGCTCATCTTCAGCTCCGTCTGTAGCATTTACATGATCTGGTGTTGGTAGTGAGACATCAACCTCTAGTCTCTGTCAGACCTCAACAGTCCAGTGACGAAATCCATTGAGATGCTCTCCCACTTCCACTCGAGAATGGGGAGAGACTGCAGCAACCCTGGCGATCTCCTATGATCCACCTTGACCATTTGACAAGTCAAGAACTTGCTAACATGACAGGCCACATCACTCTTCATTTCATCCTACTAGAAATGCTCACGCGGATTACGATTCATTTTCATACCGTCGGGATGAATAGACAATCATGAACTATGCACCTCATTAAGGATATCTCTGCGCAGCTATTCATCATTAGGCATAATGACCTGATGACCTTCCACAAAAATAGATTCTGCCATCATAAAATCGCCGCTTTCATCCTTTATGACATGAATGTATCTGTCTCTGATCCAAGGATCTGTTTGCTGACCTTCTACCATGTGATCCCACAAGTTGTTGAATCACGGAGGCACGACAGTAGATATGGATGCGCTCTCATGAGGGTGTCAATCAGTAAATGGTGCAAGCATATCCCAAGTGTACACTCAGTTCGTCGTATCCTATACATGAGCTCTCCTGTTAAGAGCATCTGCCACCACGTTTCCCTTACCAGGGAGGTAAGAGATTGTGTAGTCGTAGTCTCTCAGCAGCTCGAGTCATCTGTGGTGCCTCATGTTTAGCTCCTTATGATCGAAAATGTACTTCAAACTCTTGTGGTCTGTGAAAATCTCAAACTTCACCCCATAGAGATAGTGGTGCCAGATATTCAAGGTGAGGACTACTACGAATGTAAGTAGCGATGTACCTCTGCTCTGATACCATCCTGTGATGCTTTGGGATCCGGGTTACCTGTTTACACAACATTCGCGAGTTTAATTCACAATAGTCCGCATAGAGTACAAAAATAAAGGGGAATTTTTTTCTCAAGTTAAATGAAATTTACAATAATGGAACAAACCATGTACAATCACATGTCACCATAAGAAGAAATGCATTCCACCAAGATAACCTTTCCAATAAAATGTTCGAAACAAGTACCAAATCCTATATAGTATAACATGTATCAAAAGAGAACTAAGTTTTAATATATGTATCTAAAAAATCTGGAAAAAGTGAGAGCAAGCATGATAAAAAGACAACTATACGAGATGCTATCATGTATACTATCAAAAATATGTCTATGTCTATCCTCCAAAAGCTAGGAATATCGTCAACCAAGCTACTCCGCTAAAGGCGTTTGCCCTGCCAACCTTGTTAGGTACAAGGAGACGTTAACAATTGTTGAGCACAAGCATTTCATTTTGAAATTAAATAGGAATTTAAGTGGATACAATATAAGAGAAGCAAGTAAATGGGCAATGATAGTATACATGGAATTAACTACTTACATGAGAATAAGATTATCCAACAACACATGACTCTATGACTTGTCCAAGTTCTAACACCAACATTAACCACTCAACAAACTAACCCACTCTCTCACTCACCACACCCCAAAGCCCAACACTAGTAAATTCATTTGTTAGTTATGAGACGATGTGTGAGTAAGAAATCTAGAGATAGGTCATGTCCTTCAATTGATTTCATTTGCAGGATGTAGTGATGGATATCATTAACATGTAGATGATTGATGATGATTTCTGTGTCATGATCTTTTTCCTCGCCAAAGCTAAGTGGTGAAACAGTAAGCAAACTCAAGGCTGTGAAGAATCCCCCCTAAAGGACTCATATGTCTTGCTCCCCCAGTGGAAGGGCAATCCATGAGGGATCTAGGACAAACTCAATGATGGTTCCAAAGATGGGTGGGAGAGACTCTCCGATCCGAGTCAAGTCACTCTGTCCCGGACTGGTATAGGAACGAGACCAAAGAAGCTCAAAGAAAAATCAAGGGTCCTCCTGCCTAGGAACCCTAACGAAAACTCAGGGTCATGGGCATAGGTCAAATGAAGGCACATAGATCCCATTGAAGAAGAAAAACTACGAGCTCACGATAAAAATCAGGGAAAGGACTGAGATCCTAGACCCCTGCACAAGGCGTCCGCTGCCCAATCCGGGCGTCCTAACTCCGGCCCAGTTGAGGGTCACCGCACCCTCGCACGGTCAGGTGTAAGGGGTACCTCGACCGGAACAAATGTCTATTATCGGTCCAATTCAACATCCATCAGTTACGCAAGAATAAAGATGTATCAACACATGCAGAATGAAAAAATGACTAGTGTGTAGGAATAATCAATAAGTCAAACAATCCCAAAGTACTTCATATGTCTAGAATCCCAAGTCAAACCATGCAGGAATAATGAAAGTTATAAGTTGCTATAATGCTTCGGTGTGCAATACAATCAAAGAAGAACAAATTTACACTATTGAAACATGTGAAATGTGGTATTAACATCATCATTCCCATTAGAGAGGAACTGATACACGAATTATAAATTTTTTATAACATGTTATGCCTGCAGCCAATGAAATTTAACTTGACTCATAATACACATGTTACATTAAACATACGATCCTAACCATTAGGAGAAAGGTACACACATGTTCACACTCACACACATGCACACATACCCACATATACACATTTCTCACAAGTTTGCACCCGCCCACACACAAGTCTACACACATGCACACATCGACACACCTATGTGCACCCATATGACTCTCCCCCAAGACTTAACATAAGTAAACAACATGCATCCCCTGTTGAGGCTTTTCATCGAAAACATGGTAGGCATTATCACAACCATCAAGTTATGTATCAAACTTTCACCAAACCCTCATTCTAAACCATCTAAATCTTCATTTTAACATTTATATAGGACCAAAGTATGTAGAAAATACATGAATGGAAATAATATGGGTGGGCTTGGCTTGATACCTTTTTGCCTTATTGGAGAGGTGGATGGAGTTGATCACCACTCATTGGCCACCATCAACACTTTGGAATCGTCGCCGTTGTGCCACCACACTCGTCGGAGTGTGAGGGAGGAGGAGGAAGGAAGGAGTGGCTGGGGAAAATGGAGAAGGGGAGGTTGGGGCGTGGGTTCTATTGAGGAACAAAGAAAAGAAGGGGGAGGGGGTCACACAAGGGGAAGTAGTGGTGGAATCAGGGAAATGGGGGTCGCGTAAAGGGAAGCGCGGGAGTGTGCTTTGTGTTATTTTTTTTTCATTTTTTTCATTTCATTTTCACTCCTAACAAAACAATCAACCCATTGCAATTGCCACCTTGAATCCCCGATTCGGGTGTGTAACGATCCATTTCCACCATCTCGGGGTCATGATAAATATGAGTCCAATATCCAAATTTTTTAGACATTAGATGAGCCCCAACATCGAGAGAACATTGTTCCGATTTTCTCATTAAAATTTGTGATTAAAATCAATCAAACGACCTCTGATCGACGAACAATCGATTTTATTGATTCTGGTTCATCAAGATGGAGCTAGTGATGGTCTCCGTACCCCTTTGCTTCCCAGATTGTGCCATGGGTTTTTTCAGCAAAATGAGGTACAATGCGATCGGCTTTGATCAATCACCCCTGGATAAGATCCGATCTACGATCTGTGGATCGATCCGAGATCACTCAACATTAACCGGATTTTTATCGGGTCACACAGACCCAAGTCGTGTTATATTCGGGTGGTTTAGACCCAAGTGTTACATTATGCTTCATGTTATTTTAAGTAGCAATGCATTCCCCATTTTTTGATTTTATGACAATGACAATGATTCCACTATTGTGTTTCTATTCCCGTGGATGTTACCTCCGGATTTGTTTCTTGATGGAAGTTCCATTAGTTCACTTCCTTATGCACCAATTACTTTCATTAATTCTTTGTTAGAAAATATGAATGCGAAGCAGAGAAAAGAATAAAACATTATGGTACACCGAGATTTTAGGTGAAACCCTACTCGCTACGGAGCGGGATGAAACCACGGGAGAACATCTAAAGGGCTGATTTGTTCATCGAACTTTCTCAACTGATATAAAGGGTGAGGGGCTTCTTTATATAGCCCTCACCGAGTCTCTGCATCCCACCGACGGTCAATATGGGAGTAAACAACTGGATGTGGTAAATTGATCTTGGAAGGATCCATTTACCCATCTACATATGACGCATATATTCCAACACTCCCCCTCAAGCTGGAGCATGCAATGCTCAGCTTGGACAAACATAAAGAAATCTCTCAAACTCACAATACAAGACCTACAAACAATATCAATTCAACGGGCACAACTGTCGGCTGCTGTCGAAGATGTTGCTTCTCATGTTGTGCAGGTGAGGACAAACGGGCTGGAGTGTGAGTTAAACTGAATCTCCTCATCAGAGAGCATGTGCTTTGTACTGTGCATGTCAGAGTCACTACAACTGGAAGTGAGTCTCCTCGTCGGAGTACTCTGGCCCCCCAGAATAATGTGGACAACTTCTCCATCTCTGAAAGGACCGAATTGAAAAACCGCGGAGACAATCCTCATCGGAGTCCACGTTTGCGGGAGAATGGAGTCTGAAAAGTCTCCTCGTCGGAGAACTGGGTCTCTTCCATACTGACTCAGAGAATGGGATCTCTACTTTGGATTTCTGTGAAACCACATGAAAACCCTATCCCACATGACATAGGGAATGGGATCTCTACTATGTAGTCCCTATGGAACACATGAAAACTCCGAACAAAAATAAAAGATGGGGACCATAACAAATGATGGTAAACATGCGCACATCTGAAAAAGAGTCTCTCTCTGGATAACTTGAAGAAAATGGGTCCCTCAATGATGGAGTGCCTCGAACTTGGACTCTGAACTGAACCAATACACGTAGTCTGAAATTGAACTGTAGAGGCTGAAAAATGTGGCCTGCCTTTGTCTGGAGAATCTGAATCTGAATTGAAATCATCATGGTTGTAGAACTCAACACAATACCCTCCTTTCTCCCGGACTTTTCGGAAAACAATGGTATCGACAAAGTTGGGAGAATACAATAGAATGGGGAGAACATGAATCATATAAGCTGTTCATTTTTTCTCGATTTTTCCATTTTGTAGGACATTTTTTCCAGCTATTTCCCTCTTTTTTTAATAGCCAACTCATCATTTGTGTATGTTTTTTTTGTACGTGCCTTTTTTTTGCAAATAGCTCATTTTTTTCTCGATCTCTCTCTCTCTTTCTTTTTTTTATTAAAAACTCCTGACCCTTTTTCTCGCTCTCTCGACCCAAAGGCCCCATGCATACCCTCTTCTCTATTTTTTTAGTTTTGATATACGACCATTGGGACTCATCTTCTTTTTTACTTCGTCCCAACCCCTTTTTATAGCCATAGTCCATTGCCCTACTTGAGCCTGGAATATCAAACATATCTTTTTTAACTTACAGATGTGGGCCATTTTTTTTCAACAACCAATCCCTCCTCCCTTTTTTATTCATTAATTTTTTTCTCAAACCATTGGACCAAATGAGCTCTTTATTTGGGGTTCCCACTTGGGAACCCTATTCTTTGAAGGGCGATGCTCCTTTCTAGGATTTGGTCTCTTGCTGTCGCTGATGGTGCCCTTGCGGAGGGCTTTCGAGCTGCACCTCCGCCTGCGCTTGGTGTGAGGAGAGGCATCGCCTGAGATGCCTGGAGTTGAGAGACATCACCTAGACGAAGTACTCATGCGAGGTCTCGCGCTGGAATGGGTCATGTGCAACACCGCCTTGTGTGCACCATCACGCAAGAGAAGGGAGGAGCCCCGCCTAGTGTTGAAGGTGATCGGGGGCGTCGCTTGGACAAAGGTTTGGGTCGCATGTTGTGCTCTAGCAGGAGTCGATGTCGGGGGTGCTACACCACCTTGGGAGAAGAGGCAGGCACCGCCTTGCGCCTGAAGAAGAAGTGAAGTGCACCATTGTGGACGTGGGGTTGTCGAATATTTGTCACAAGGAGATTGGTGCCGCCTGATCTTGAATAAATCTTCATGAAAGAGGAAGTCAAACCCTAGAATATTTTTTATGACAACTGGGATTAGGATTAGGGTTTCGTAAGAAAACCACGATTTCGTTCAAACTTGGAGGCAACATGATCATAATAACTGAATAATTGATCGAGAAAATCTCCGGAACAAATTATAATGATCTCACAACTTGAACATAAATAACAAAATGAGATTTTGGATCAAATCTCGAACAAATTATAAAAATAAATCTTCAACATAAATTCCTCGAGAATCAAACCCGCTCTAGTACCATTTTAGAAAGTATGAATGCAGAAGTAGTAATTAGAGAAAAGAATAAAATATTATGGAACACATGGATTTTACGTGGAACCCTACTCCTTAAGAAGCGAGATGAAAACATGGGGGAATGCCTCAAAGGACTGATTTGTTCATTGAACTTTCTCAACTGATATAGAGTGTGAGGGGCTTCTTATATAGCCCTCACCGAGTCTCCACATCCCGCAGACGGTCCATGTAGGACTAAATAACTTGATGTGGTAAATGGATCGTGGAAGAATCTATTTATCCATCTATGTATGACGCATATACTCCAACACTTCTTGCTATGTTTACACCGATAAATTTGGAATATCTGATTTAATGCGTATGTTGGAAATGCTCTATTGTGTTTACTTCGATTCACACTTTATTTCTCATATGTCAAAATTATCAATATATTTGGGATGTGAATGAATGCTCTAATGCTTTGCATGCCCCCATTTCCTTCCATCTGTTGGGAGTGGTGTCCATTTATTTGGACTGTGAATAAAACCCTGAATTGACGACATGGACCGGGTCTTTAGTTGCAGGGAATTTGTAGCTATTCGGTTTCTGTGCTATTATATAATTTGTGATTAGGGGCAACTACTAGGTTTGTATACCCTAGTCTTAAGTGGTATAGTGGCATGGTTGACCTTATAGCACACGACCATACTAATTATGGCATGATTGGGGCTCCTACCAGGTTTGGATACCCTAGACTTAACTAGATGTTGGTGTTTGCTCTTACTAACATGTTCGATGCTGACCACCCTTCCAGAATGGCTACCAATAACGGTAGTTCCTCATGACATGGGCGACATGGTTCCACATCTGCCTCACGTTATCTTCCAAGGTGGACCCACCTAACGGATGAATGCTTGCTCTTGTTGCTCAAGCACCACTATGACATTAGCAACTGGGCTAGTGGGTCGTCTACAACCCAACCTTGGCGTACTGTCACAACACACTTCAACATGTAGACATGCCAAGAACTAGAACCCTTGAACTCGCAACATATGTGTAATAACATCAAGAGGGACTACAATGCCTTTGTACAACTCATGACGAAGAGTGGGTAGGGATGGGATTCAGTGACTCACACGGCTGTGGCCCTAGAGGATGCCGCACGAGAAATGGTACGACTCATTCTACTTCTCGGATACATTTCCCTCATAATTAAAAACTCCCATTCTAACACACAAGTTCTTAGGTTGATGAAGCATTCCTGAAGTTCTGCAAGAAGAGCTTCTCTCACTATGAATTGCTAGATGGCATCGTTGAGGACGCACGACCATGGGACAGTTTGCCTTCTTCTTACAGTTGACATTACCAAGGTCCTTTGCCACGTTCTTTGAGGGAGACTCAATCACTCTACAAGCGTTTGAGGATGAACTTGCTGGTGAGATGGGTATACAACTATCAGACCCATAGACAGACGTATGCGCGATGTCTTCGTATGTAACGGCTTGATTTTTTCCAGCCCACTTTCCTTTATTTACCCCATTTACTAGCATGAATTCATTTCTAAATTTTAATAGGTATTAATGACCCATTAATTGCTCCTTTGAGAGCCTTAAAAATCCTAAGGATTTTCCCCCTCACGTCACAATACCATTGCAAATTGAGATAGGAGGAGTGGAGAGAGAGAGAGAGAGAGAGAAAGAGAGGTAGAGAGATCTTACAGGATGTCCTTCTTCATCGTAGGAGAAGGCGGCATCGAATCAGTAGAGGAGGAGAACTCAGATCCGTGACCAGAAGGAGGCGCGACAATCTCGACAAATAGAGTTACGCGTTGGATCTAAGGTATGTGTCGGCTTTAGGTTATTACGTATAGGCAACGATTCGACTTATAATGGATCTCTAAAAGTATGTATCGGGCTAGGTTCCGTATAAATATTGGTTACGTTGAAATAAATATATTGTATGTATTGGCTTAGGATTTTACATATCAATGAAAGTCTTATCCGAATTACAATCTTTAAGTGTATGTGTCGGTTTAGGTTTGTGTATGAACAACCGAAATAAGTCCTTTAAAATGTATGGCTCACATTTTTTTAGTTAATACATATGTGCAATGATCCGTAGAAAACAAATGGTACGTACACGGAAATGGATGGAAATCCCAATATTGACCAAAGTTATATCATATCAATTTATGATGTCTTTCACATATGATTTTCTTAATCTTTTGAATTAAAGAAAAATGAAATAGGTATATTTGACATTCATGTTCGTTTCTTTAAAAAGGTGAAGAATTATTGTCCAACTCCTTCTATAGATTGATATCTAAATTCACATCAAGATTAGAACTCGTGTGCATTGTGCTTCTTTGTGTCACGAAATGTTATTAAGTTTTTTTGAAATCACTGCCGTGAATGGTTCCTGTTATAGGACAAGTTACTCTCTTGTACCTCGCACTCTATGTATTATTAGAAGGAGATTGTACAGAATACCTTATCCGTAAATGCTCATCCATAAAAGATTTTAACTTCCTGTAAATTAAATGGCATAATTGCTTACGTACCAATTAGTTAAATGGTTGTGAATTTTAAGGAAACGAAGAAAATCAAGGAACAACTTTTAAAAGGTAGGTATACGATCACGTGTTAAAACAATACAAATTCGATGGATTTTTATGGATGGTGAATCAAATTGTGCATTATCGTCGCTCAGATACTGTGAGAATAACGTAATCTTTGGGTATAACATTTAACTTTTATGTACGGGTTACGTTTGTTAGTATGCGCTAAATGAAATAATGAAAAATGGTGATTACAGGTTTACATATGGATGGGCTAATCTCTTACTATAGAAATGATGAACAAGCTCATGTAATAATTAGATGAATAAGAAAACACCACAAGAAAGGGCATGAAAAATTTTATGTGAATAAGAGTAAGGGTTTTTTTTTTAAATATTGATAACCATACATAAACTCGGGATAGCTCACAAGGATGTAGTTGATACTAGTGGGAATAGAATAAAGTTAGATCATATACACTTGAGGAAAATTTGTAATGAGAAACTGTAAACGGCCAAAAAGACAATGGAAAAATCACGATAAAGCTGGATGGATGTTAACCGTTTGCATGATAAGTATAATTACTATGGTTAAACCTTTATTATGTTAACCCCCAACAAGTATATATATTTGACGCATATCAAATGTATGCTTAATGGATTGATGATATGCTATAATAATAAGTTTGCACCAAATTATTACAACCCTAACGATAAAGGGAGATGAAAATAAAAGAATGACAATACCATATAAACGACAACGAAGATTTAAGGCACAAACTCATAAAGAGTCATATGAACGACCGCAAGGGGTCGTGTAAGCCAAAGGGCAATGCCTCAAGGGTCGCAAGGGACGTATGGTTGCAAGGAACCATCGAGGCAAAAGATAAGTCCTCTACAGTTGTACCTACACTGTCATGTTAATGCCGCAAGGGGCAGCGCCGCAAGGGGCGTATGGTTGCAAGGAACCACAGAGGCAAAAGCTAAGTCCTCTACAGTTGTAGCTACACTGTCATGGACCGCAAGTGCCAACGGTTGAAAACGTATAACAAGATACGTATATGAAAGTTATACAAGAAATTTGGTTTATAAAGGTAAACTATTATGAGTTGTGCAAGAAAATGGTTTAAAAAGAGTAAACCATTACATGTTATACAAGATGTGGTTTAAGAAAGTTAAACCATCAAATTCATGGGGGTTAATATGCTAAATGATTTATATGATTTAAAAAGTACATAAATTGCCATGTATTTTATGAAATAGGCCCCACAAGTTGAAAGAAATGGTTGTCATATCTACTTATGCAATTTACATGCATATCCATGTTTTTGAAAGAAGCCAAATTATACATGATAGGGTTCAAACTTAGACATGCATGGGAAATATCTAGGCACAGAATGATGTGTATACATGAAAATCTAAGTACATGATTTATAACAGATCAAGGACCGTTAGAGTACCCATGCATGGACCCCGATGCATACTGGGCATTAGGCTCATGCAAAAATTATTTTTGTCAATTCCAGGTAAGAACATGGTGGACTGCTTAATCAGGATCGTGCTACAGTTTCCTCGGATTCCTAACGTGGTATGATACAACTCGTGAAGATTTAAGGATATCTATATGCCTACTGGAACTATTGAGATGTTGTTATAAATTGTTAGGGTAGTTTTTGCAAAAATACCCCGGTTGGACTTGTTATAACGGAACTCTTTGTTGAATGGACTTTTTATGGAGTTGATATTATCTCTGCTCAGTGATTTCCATGCATGTTTTCGGTAATGGTTCGATCGTGCGATCTAATATCGCATGCTTCCGCCAGTCGTCGTGACCCGTTCCGTTACATCGTAGCCACTGGGTTGGGGGCATCATCTAGAGTCAATAGGGCATCTATTATATTTACAATGCATGTGTGTCCCTATGTTTTTACAAAATGCACAGTAGTGGCTCCTATATCATACAAACATAAGGATAACACTGTGATTTTTTTAGAATATAGCAGCACACGTGAAATTGATAAGGCTTTCTACTAGCAAACTTGTGCTTTTTATTAGTATTTAACCGCCACTACTTAATGTGAGAAAAAGGCTTTGTTGTTGTTGTTGATACGAGTACAAGTGAAATTGATAAAAAAAACTAGGGGTATAAATGCTATCAGAAAAACTCAAAAGAGCATAATAAACATAATTTGTAAGATTCATTAAATTCACATATGCGATATATAAAATTAACAACTTTAGAACTATTTAAACTCTAATCAAGGACATGTATTGCTAATTTAGTGATTCTCACAGTATCAATATGATAATGTCTGCCATCAAAAAAAAATGATAATGTCTTCATTTACTGTTATTGGAAGTAGACAACCTCGTGCACAATGTGGGAAGAGAGATGCTATGCTCACATGACATAAAAGAAAAGGCGATAACGACTCACTGACACATGTGGAAAGAGAAGAGATAAAATAGTATGATACTATGGGTTAAAATGAGACAAAATTATGAATAATTTTTAAAAATTTGCATTTTATTAGATATTTCAAAATTATTTTTTGTCAAAAATAAATAATTGAATCGATAATTTAATTCTATTGGTTCAACCAAATTTACATGGTACAATCGATTTTTGACTGATTTTCATTTTATGCATGAAAACCAAGTGATTGGATTGAGTTCCATTTTTAAACCTTTGAATTTAACCATATAATCACTCTCCTGCATGAGGCATCCCTTCCAACCCTTCGTCCTTCCTTACCTTTTTCCTTTTCCCATCTCGCCTCTCTTTTCATCCTCAAAAATTCCCGCAACAGAGAAGTCATGCAGCATTCGAGGAGCGATCTCCTCCTACAATAATCGCCATCATTGGAGTCACTCTCCCAAGGGATTCTCGTTAGGGAGACCGTCGATTTGATTAGACCTCATGCAAGTTTGGTTCCATGGGCTAGATTGATGTGGAGTGAGCATTAAGTCCCTAAACACTCTTGTACGCTATATCGTGCTACCCTCAACCGGCTTCCGACTTTGGATAGGCTCGCTCGGCATGGGATTTGCCAGCCGGGACCCTGCTATCTTTGTGGGGGAGCAGGTGAGTCCCGTGATCACATATTTTTTTGCTGCAACTTCTCCGCTGAAACATGGGAATTGGTCCTCTCTGGCCTTGGGCTTCCGCGCCCGCCGTGCACTTTGCTGAGCGATACGTTGAACTGGATCTCGACCTTGATTGGCGGGGACTCGCGCCATCTGTTTTGTGCCACCTTAGCTGCTACTGTGTGGGAAATTTGGAGAGAACGAAACCAAAGATGGACCGGGGGGGGGGGGGGAGGGGGGGCGGTCCATGCCGCAAAGAATGTCCTGCTTTATCCAGAACGTTGTCTGGTTAAGTAATTCTAGAGCAGATTTTACGTCATAGCTCGCCCATTTTGGTTCATCTGTATGTATTTCCCATTTTTGTAAACCTCTCTTTCAATGTGGTAACCCTTGACTAAGGCTTGCCCTGTATACTCCTCTCATAATGAAAATCTTACCCAGCAAAAAGAGGGATTTTTACCCGACAGACCCTATAATCTTTGTCAATGACCTCTACGACCTTTGAAACATCGTAATTCCTCCCTCACCCCCGTAAACTTGCTCCGTCTTACCCACGAACCCTACCGTTAAATTAACACATCTAGAGTTAACTTCCTAAGGTTAAAAATGAGTTAATCTAACAAATCCATGATCGAACGGTTAGAATTAACCAAAAAAAGAAAAAAATAATCCTCCTACTGCAACACCGAGATGAGGCTCAAGTAGAGGAGGTTGACGGTGGACGGGGTCGGGTTCCACCCGAGACTGGCAGGGGTCAGAGGAGGCATGCGCCGAAGAAGGGCTAGAGCCTTCGAACAGGGGGAGGTAGGGAGCAGGAGGGGTTTCGAGTGTGGGGGGTGGTCTTCGCAGGTGGAGGCGGCGAACTGTGGGCCAAGGGGGGTCGGGGGGGGGGGGGGGGCGGTGGGTGGGGGGGGGGGGGGGCACAGGGCAGACGGTTGGCAGGGGGTGTGCCTTCGCAGGGGACGGGGGGGGGGGGGGGGCTTCTTAGGGGACGAGGCGGGGGGAAGCATCGACCGGGGGGGGGGGGGGTCGTAGGGGACGAGGCGGGGGGCGGAGGAAGCAACGACGATGGTGGGGGGGGGGGTCGCAGGGGACGAGGCGGGTGGCCGGTCGGGGGGGGGGGTGGGGTGGGGGGGGGGCTCCGAGCTGCAACGGGGTGTCGAGCAAGCATGGGAGGTCGACCGCCGTGGGGGGTGTGGGCCTTCGGGTGGCGGCGGGCCGGCTATTCAGCTGGAGGTAGAGGGTGGGAGGGAGGGAGTGGCACTTAAAGTAAATTCGATAAACAAAATGGGTATCATGTAAAGAAAATAACAGAATCTGATTAGTCTTAACGGTTAAATGGACGTGGGTTAACCACAACGTCTTTACGGTAAAGGTTAATAACTTTACGGAGGTGAGAGAGGATTTACGATGTTTCAAAGGGTGTAAAGGTCATTGACAAAGATTATAGGGTCTGCTGGGTAAAAATCCCAAAAAAAAATCCCGCAACAGTCCTATGTTTTGTAGCATTTACTCCTGATGTCCGGTTGGTCGACGTGGTAAATTTGATGGTAAGAGCTAAGAAGTATAAAAACGTACCACATCTTTTTCATATTTAATCTTCTTCCTCCTACCTCCGTTCCCTCTCTTCCTTTCCTCCCACCATCACCACCTTCTTCTTCCACTGCCACCGCGGGCATCAAACGTCTGGTAATCGAGGATGGAGGAGAGGTCTGCGGCATTCAAGAACCTTTTCATCAGGGAGTACCAAGGCCACAAAAAGAAGGTACTGGCACGCATCAAAACCCAAACCCAAAATTCTGCACGTATTTAATCGAACCAACGGAACAGGTCCATTCGGTAGCTTGGAACTGCACGGGCACGAAGCTTGCCTCGGGCTCCGTCGATCACACTGCTCGTGTCTGGAATATCGACCCCCACGGCCACGTAAGCAGCATTCCGCTATTCCGTTGTTTATTTTAGGGCTTTAGTTCTTCTTTCTTATTTTATAAACACAAAATTGTGATACCGAATTCCCTAGTTTTGAATACCCTGTTAGAGGGATATTGAGGTTACAAGATTTGCCTTATTAATTACAGTATCGTAAACAGATTAGAAGAAAAACATTCAAATGCACTTCCCATGTTCAGTAAATCTTGCCTATGAAGGTATGGTGGGAATGAATGCTTGCTCACTCAACTTCTCTTCGACCGGCTCCCTTCTTAATGCTCATGCCTGGACTGAGTTGTTCTTTTCATCCTTTATCCAAGAATTTGAACGCCTTTATAATTAATGAGAGAGACGGCTTTTATTCGTAGCTTTTCATTTTGACATTTCATCTAGTGCACTTCGATGATAATTAGAGGGATTAAGTGAGAATAAGAAGTATCGTTAAGACTTAAGAATGTGAATGGGCATACATTTTCTCGATGTGCATTGCATGTGTTGCTGTTTCCTGTAATATAACTGTCGAGAATAAATGCTAAATACGATTCAGTTAATGGGAAAGCATATTTTTAGCAAGGCCTCAAGTGCGAGGTAGAGCCTTACTGTAACGCTTGCAAGGCTACTGTAGAGGTTGAACATTGGACTGAGGCGTTGATGAGGTCTCTAACATGGTCTTGCTGTTGAGGCCTGTTGGGCTTCTGCTTGGTAGTAGGAGGGTACTGGTATTGAATTTGAATTTAGTAATATATTTTTTTTTCCAATGAAAAGGATTGTTAATTTTTCAAGGAGTGTCCTCATGGTCATTCTAATTTCTGTAAGAGTATGCATGCACAAAGCTCGGCAATGATGAACTTTGTTGCTTCATTCAGAGGAATATGAACAAAAAAATGATGCTATCATGCATGGGTTAGTTTAATTGAATCTCATTTTTATTTTTTTGTGAGGTGAATGTTTCTAACGTGACAAAAAATTTAAGGCATTGAGATCTGTGCACCCGATTTTAGTAATTTATAAATGTTATTGCAGGGAAAGATTAAGGATGTTGAACTTAAAGGGCACACTGACAGTGTGGATCAGCTATGCTGGGACCCTAAACACACTGATTTGGTTGCAACTGCAGCTGGAGACAAGACTGTACGCCTTTGGGATGCTCGTAGTAAGTAAATATGTGGAAATAAATGGAATACTTCCATAAAACGAGTTCCATCTCTATCTATATCGGGTATTGACAGTTTCTACGTTTAGCTGGAGACATTTTTCTATTTTTAGCATTTGTATATTTGTAGTCTTGTTGAGGGCTCATTTGTAACTTTCAGCTTTTGGGTTTCGGGTCTTGCTCTATATAAAAACCATACTCCTTTAAAAGAAATCATCTCATATTATTTCATTGTTTTTCAACATGGTATCAGAGTGACAATCCTATTCTGGAGCTATGGACCTCTTTTGCCCATATACCTAGCCATCACCACCCATGTCGCCAAGTGATCCTCCTCCTCTCTCTCTCTTGCCAACATCACTAGGATCTTAGTGAGCAACATTGTTGTTATCTCCAGCGTCTGCAGACCATCGCATCTCAACGTTGCAGATCCATCACCAACACTGCAGATCATTGTTTTTAAAAACGCGCCTCGAGGCGCTGAGGCGTACGCCTCGAGGCGTTTTTCAAGGAAAAACGCCTCGAGGCTATAATCTCATGCAGTCTCAGTGAGGCGTGCGCCTCGAGGCTTATGAGGCGTGCCTCGAGGCGCTGCCTCATTTGTGTGCTGATTTTTTTATTTTTTTATAATATTTTTTTTCTTTTCTTTTTGATTTTAGGCTTTTCATCTTTCGTAGACAAGTATTTTCAAGTCCTTAAGCTCACAATTCACTGAAATGCATTTTTTAAGGTTATTAAAGTATTAAACTTATTTTTACTTTGTTATGCATGTTCTTTATAAATCACCATGAACAAAAAAATCGAGTCTTGAGTCCTTAAAACATGTCTCATCTTTTCTTCTATTCAATCTAGACTAAGTTAATACACATCAAAGCATGCAGAACAAAGATGGTCATAACATGCAATATTCAAGTATTTTATCCCCCAATCCTTATGGTAAAGTAAAAAGTGATCACTGATTCATTGCTTACTCTCATATCCTTTTCAATTGAATGACACACATATCTCACCTAATTTTGAAAATTGTGCGTTACATCTACTCCCTTTAGTTAAATTTTATTCAAAACTTTAAATTTTGCGGAGAGTTACCCATTATTGTGCTTGCATATCCATATTTACTTGACTCCTTACAGATTTAGAGTCCAAAAAGAGAGAGATATATAACAACTTGATGTTTAAACCATGATGTTAGCCTTGAAATGTCATGAAGTTATGTATTTAATCATAACTATTTAATTTCTAGAACTTGAAACTTGTAATTACGATTAGTTATTATGTTTTATGAAAAATTTTCTTTTACGAGTGAGGCTTACGCCTCGATACGCCTCGAGGCTTATGCCTCGAGGCAATACTGGGAAAACGCCTCGATATGCCTCACGCTTTTGAAAACCTTGTTGCAGATATCCATCGCATCCTTCTCCGTAGCAACACAACCATCTCCAGAGTAGTCTAGCACATCCATCTCTAGTAGTCAAACATATTGCAACCATATCCATAAAGCGTCGTCATCTCCAGATCATTTCCACTATAATGGGTCCACTACTAAGGATCCAATAAGGATCGATATACTTGAATACAAATACAATTCAAGTTCAAGTTTTGCTTCTTGCTTTATTTTGTGCAATGGCCACAACTCCTGCTGAGAAAAAAACCATACTATCTACCTCATCTATTGTGGTATGTGGACGTCTATCAAATTTAAGGATGCAGAAAATTACGTAGAACCTTGGGCACTTATGGTGTTCATTGGCGATCAAAAGAAGAATTATGTTCTCATGAATGGATCTCAAGTAAGAGGACATTAAATATGAATCATGACTGCACGATAATTATCAGGTCGTGAACTGACCAACCAACATTGTAGATTACACAATTGCCGCCAATCTTTTTGTACAAAGAAATGACCACAGAGATGTGGGAGGAATCGTCTCATACTCATGGGATCCAATTTCAACAAAATTCGATCGAATTTCAGTCGAATTTCGATAGGTGATTGAAATTCAGCCGAAATGGCCTCTATATTGATCGAAATTTGGGGACCCCAATTCAAAAATCGATCAGAATGACCAAAATATCGGTCGAATGTCGACCGAAATTTCGTCGAATTTTCGTTTTGGTCAGTCACCGAAATGGTGACCGAAATTGAAATTCATGAGGCCTTGCTCATACTTATTCACATTAGGTCACCAAATCTCACCTTGTTGATATATACATGTGGATTTGGTCCATATCTCAAGAAGATTTTATAAGTAGATTATAGGACTGTTTAAGGAGCTCGTCGGTTTCAACTATCCCATTGCACCGAGAATGTGACAAAGCGATCAGAATGGCATGCCTATAGATTTCTTGCCGGTTTGAGTTCCTTCCTACCAAACAATGAAGGACCATTCCTACCTCTGATACCGTTCCATTCTATAGGTGATATTTAGACATCTACCACAACTTGATTCTACTTTTGGATAGTTTGGTCAAGTCCTAATAAAAGAGACCAAAATATTCATTGCGTCATCTGGACGTGATGGTCACTCTACGTGGTGGTCACTTTGGATCTTATGGAAGCCGAATATGTGATGCTGGATATGGACGAGGACTTAGCTATCCTCTATGTATGTGATGCCACAAAGTTGCCTATTTGTCTAACAAGTATTGAAGTTTGGTAGACCTATTGTGACCAACTAAGCTTCCATTAAGTCTGATGGTTTTCAGACTACTGATGTGATGATTGCAGATAGGGACATACAATTCAACTCTCCTGTACGGATTACACTCGACTTGCAATTGCTATAAAGTCACCCTGCTACTGCTTCATCTGACTACGCACTCATGTTAGTCTGGCTACTACCTCAGATATTGTAGCTAATTGTGTTTTCGCATCTACAACATCATGGATCATTGATTCTGAAGTGTCTACTCATTTGATTGGAAAAGGAAGTTTCCTAACATCCTCCCTGCCTTCTGCAGATATGAAGTCCGTACAATTAGCTATTGATGCTGTTTTATCTATTAACTCAGTTGGTAGTGTTGAGTTTACTTCCAGACTCAAGCTTTCTGGAATGTGTACTTGACTTCCTTTTAAGCTTATTTGTGTATGGATTGTGTTGTGGGGTTAGTTATAGAGTGATTTTTATTAAGCATTTTTGCTATTTTTAAACATGCGGACGATGCAGATCTTTGATGGGATCCATGAAAAGAATGACCTATATTATTTTGATATTCTTACAAATTCTTTGCAGGAGCTACTTTGATCTCTACCAACCCATTCTTATAGAAACTGCGTCTTTGTTTTTTGTATGCTAGTGATCTCTCTCAGATGTTCCCTGAAGTGGTCTTGCTCAAGCCCTTTGATTAGGAGGCTTGTTAGTTTGGCAAACATAATAGAGTGTATTTCCTCGCAAGATTGAACCATGTTGCTCTGCCCCCTTTTCTTTAGCCTATTGCAATATTTAGGGACCATATCCATTCTATTATATGGGTGGTCACAAGTATTTTGCTATTTTTGTTGATGATTATAACATATTCTTCTGGGTGTATTTGATGAAAGATCAATCAGAGAGTAATGATATTATCAAATCGTTCTTTGAGTTTATAAAAATTTAGTATAAAAGCATTAAAAAATTCAAATCAGATATTGTTATTGAATTTGTTTAGTAGCAAGATTCTTCGCTACTTAATGTATCTTACATCAGACTTCGAGTCACTACACCTCACAACAGAATGAGGTGGCGAAAAAAACACTCTTATCCTTTAGATATGACTCATACACATCTTACTCAAACGAAGGCCTCTAAAACCTTCTGGGGGATGTTATTCTTACTGCCGCATACTTGATTAATCTGATACCTTTGTCCACTCTTGGTGGGGCAACCCCATTCTCTTTACTCTCTATAGACGACGAACCCTTTTCTACTGCTTTTACTGATTTTTGTTGCTATGCTTTTGCCCATAACTTTTGCACCAGAGATAATTTATTTACATGCCCAATCAAGTGTGTTTCTTGGATCTTCCATGACTACGAAGGGGTACATGTTTTTTTGACCCGATTGGGCATATGTATTATGTTTCAGTTGATGTCATGTTCTTTGAACAAACTAGTTTATTTTACAGAGTTTGTTAGTCACATTCCATAAAGTTCCTTCCTCCGCTATAGGTCAATTGCATGAGACAACTCGTACAATAAGAGTCTATAATATCATGATATACCATCAAAATATCCATGATATATCCATATTGGCAAGTTAACAATAGCAATATTACCCATGATATCGATATTGATCGATATCGAGCGATATATCAATCATTTATCATCTCAGAACATTGCTATTAATAAAATTTGATGTATTTAGTGCAAATTTTCCACCATTTTGATTGATAACATTGATATCATGTCGACACCAATACTATATTATTGATATCAACTTTGTTGCTTGATTTCATTACTGGTTTCTATGAGGCAAACAACTCAGAAGGTAATTTTTAACTTTACAAGATTATAGGTTGATTTGTTCAAGATTTTGCATAGCTGCTCCATGTATTGACACAAGTTAATACAAACTCCTCTCGAATAAGTAATTGAATTTCTAGTTAGTAAGTATTAGTAATATATATCAGTATGGATCCTAAACAAGCCCTTGTATTGATTATCTTAGTTCTTGAGAAATGTTGGATTCCAATCTATATTAGATCATCTTCTTTTAAATTTCCGATTATCATAAATTGATTTACTAAATAGTATACATGCTATTGTATGATATTTCTTTATTTCATTTTGTATATCACTAAGACTTTTGTTTATATGTAGTATACAATGTAACATATTGTTAATATGCTAAATACATCTCCTTCACGTCTATAAGAGTATATCCATGCATTACTTATTGTTTAAGAACTAAGATAGTTTTAATTCACAAGAAATTTCTCTTTTGACCCATTTTTAAGATTTCCATATATATATGTGATATATCCTGATATATTCGTTTCCGGACCCTATCTATTGGATATCAATATTGATATTTTAAACCTTGCTCAAATCGGTATTGATTTTCTTTAGTTCATTTAGATAGTTTAGTCTCCAATATATTTTAATCATCTTCTTCATTCAAGAGATGGAGTAAATGAGAAGCTAGAGGTTTGGAGACATTTTTAGAGACTAAATGATCTCGTATAAATAGGGCCAAGGCTGAATATATGGAGTGTACTTTTGATGGAAACAACCGTGAAGGACTCGGGGTGAAGATTGGAGACGATAACATTTAGAAGAAAGATTCTTTTAGATACTTGGGATCTATTCTGTTGCAACATGATGGGGAACATGATGGCTATGTTACAGAATAAATGCAGGTTGGCTAAAGTGGAGAGGAGTATCTATTGTTCTTTGTGATAAGAATATCTCTCTGAAAGTCAAAGGAAAGTATTACAAAGCAACCGTAAAACCTTCTATGCCCTATGGATGAATGTTGGCCTATGAACCACTTGCACGTGCAGAGAATGACAGTAGCAGAAATGAAAATGCTAAGGTAGATGTGTGGTCCTATACGAAAAGATCGAATTCAGCATGATGTGATCATAAGGATAGTTGGTGTAGCTCTGATAGAGGATAAGATGAGATGAAACTGCTTAAGATGGTTTGGCCATTTGCATAGGAGGTCGGTTGATGCACCAATTAGAAGATGGGAGATTTGGGATATTGAGAAGGTTAAGAGAGAGCGATGAAGGCCCAAGAAGTGTTGGAATGAGGGTATCCAAAGGGATCTTAGTTATTTGAATTTAAGCCCTAGACTGACCCAAAATATATCTGAATGGAGGCAAAAAAATCCATGTAGCCGACCCTACTTAATTGTGGGAAAGGCTTTGTTGTTGTTGTTCTTTCATTCGAAATTATGAATGATGTTCTTTAAAATTATATGTTATTATGCTCATTTGCTTATTTGTTTGATATATGATATATCTCATCATTTTGTTTATACATAATATGTAATGTGATATAAAGCTAACATGCTAAATGCATATCCTTTATGTCTCTAAGTTGTTATTGTTAGAAAATAGGAAGCGGAAGCGAAACATGGATAAAAGAATAAGAAAATAAGAACGACAGGATTTTAAGTGGAACCCTACTTCGTGAGGAGCGGGATGAAACCACGGGAGAAGCCCTCAAAGGGGCGTGTTTTTCTATTGCTTTTCTCATCTGTTACAGGAGGCCTGGGGCTCCTTATATAGCCTCCACAGGGCCTCCAAGTCCCACCACTGGACAATGTGGGACTAAACCACTGGATGGGGTAAATGGATCTCCTCCAGGATCCATTTACCCTGCTATAACTCAATATGGCGCATACACGAATACTCCAACACTCCCCCTCAAGCTGGAGCATGCAATGCTCAGCTTGGACAAACAGAAAGTAACTCAACTCAACGCTACAGGATACTACGGACAATATTAATCCAACGCGCACATTGCTGTTGTCGAGGACGTTGCTTCTCATGCCGTGCAGGTGAGGAGGACGAACAAGCTGGAGTGTGAGTCAACTGAAGACTCGGAATCTGACCATCGAGTCTGAAACTGCGCCTGAAGTCTCCTCGTCGGAGAACTGGGTCTCTCCCATCTGGCTCAGAGAATGGTGTACTGCTCTGGTGTACCTATGATACCACATGAAAACCCTTGCCCTCAAGGGAATGGTCCTCTACTCTGGAGTCTCTATGGCTCACATGAAAACTCTGGCCGAACAACAACAAGAATGATGGGGACCACGAACTGATGTGGCAACATATGCTCATCTGAAAATGACCGCAAACATATGCGTGTCTGAAACTGGACTCGGAACCTTCTGACGTCGAGTCTGAACAACTGTAGAGTCTTAATATCTGGCTGGTCTGAATAATCTGTATCTGGCATATGAATGTGGAGCACAAGACCTGTGACTCTACATATATACTCCCCCTTTCTCCCATACTTGTTGGAAAATGAACATCGACAAAGTTGGGAAAAGACAAGATATAAGGGGAAAACAAAACATACTTGCGGCTTTTCTCTCTTTTTCCCCCCTTTTTTAAGCCATCATCATCATTTTTTTTGAAAAACATTTTTTTAAGGCCGTTTCATTTTTTTACGGCTGTGCAAATCCTCTTTTCTTTTTTTTTTTAAATTTTCAATTTGCGTACGGCTTTTGAGATGTACTCGCCTTTTTTTTCTAACTTTGCGCACATTTTTTTTTCATCTTGGCCCACTTGGGCCCAACTTCTTCCTCTCTCATTTTTTTTGAAAATTGCATACGACTTTTCTTTGTATGCGAGTCTTTCAAAGAAAACTCTTTTTTTTTTACCAAAATTTTTCATCATCATTTTTTTAAGGAACAGATGCGGCCTATTTGGGCCCACCTTCTTTCACCGTTTTTTTATCGACAACCCACATGGGCTTTCAATAAGTAACCAAAAATAACCCCTTTTTTTAATTTTATAAGCCATCGGCCCCCTTAGGGTTTCCCATCGTGGAAAACCCCTTGGAATTGGAATGCCCCCGCCGCCGCTGCTGATTGAGATAGGGCTCCGCCTGGGAGCAGATCATGCAAGGGGGAAGAGGGGCGTCACCTGGGCGCGGAGGAGGGCGCGCAGGGAGAAGAGGAGTCGCCGTCAGGAGATGCGGAGGTGTGTGGGGCCTCCGCCGTTGGAATCACAGGAGATCGTACTGGAGTAGGGACGTATGGAGGATCGCCTAGAGGCTATGACACCTCCACCTGTGCGGCTGCGCCGCCTGGAGGGTGGTGGCCCGCGCCTGGGGTTTCAGTCAGGAGGAGTTGAGGGCTCGGGGAGATGCCGCTAGCGCCGGGAGCCGCCTGGAGTCGCGCGCGAGATCAGGATGCTGCGCGTGTCTGCGTTGCTAGGGTGCGTGGGCTCGGTGAAAGGTGGGGTGGCGTGGAGCCGCCTGGAGTGTTTTCAGGAGGAGCCCGCGTCGCCTGGGAACAGATGCGCATCGTGTTGGAGTACCTCGCCTTGACGTGTTGAAAGATTTGGAGCACGTCATTTGTGCCAAAGGCCAAAGGGCGAGCACTGGAATCGCCAGGAGTGGAAGTACGCTCGGTTTCCAGATCGGAGAATGTTGCTTGGTGTTGGGAGAAAATGAGCAAGTTGTTTATTCCATAAGCCCTAGGCTCTCTTATATAGGAGAGTAGCCTATGGGTAAATTACATAAAGCATACAACCGAAATTAGAAATAACAGAAAGGTACGACTACTAATGTGTATGCGTCAACACTCCCCCTCAAGATGGAGCATAGATGTCTATCATGCTCAGCTTGGATGCACACTTCTGGAATGGGTCGAAGTAAAGCCTTGGTGAAGATATCAGCCGTCTGATTCTCTGAGGTGACATGAGATGTAGCAATGAAACCCTTCTGAATCATGTCACGTATGTAGTGACAGTCAACCTCAATGTGCTTGGTCCTCTCATGGAAGGCTGGATTGTTTGCAATGAACAAGGTTGCCTGGTTATCACATTCCAGCTTCATAGGGAGCGGTATATCAATATATAGATCTGTAAGAAGAGCTTTTACCCACATCATTTCTGTACTAGCCTGGGCCATAGCTCTGTATTCTGATTCAGCACTGGATCTGGCTACCACTGTCTGTTTCTTGCTCCTCCACGAGACTAATGCCTCTCCAACATAAACTGCAAATCCTGAGGTGGACTTCCTGTCTTTGGGGCATCCTGCATAATCTGCATCAGCACATGCTGTGACAGAGATCTCCTTTCCCTTCTTAAATAGCAAGCCTGCACCTGGAGATGATTTCAGATATCTCAGAATCATGTGTATAGCATCCATATGGACCTGACGTGGTTGCTCCATGAACTGGCTCACACGACTCACTGCGAATGATATATCAGGTCTAGTGATCGTGACATACAGTAGTTTGCCTACCAGTTCTCTGTACCTCCTCCTGTCCACCTCTTCCGTGTCATCATCATAGAGCTTCATGCTGGGATCCATTGGTGTCGTAGCAGGCCGACACCCTAGCATACCTGTCTCACTCAGTAGATCTGTAACATACTTTCTCTGCGACATCACTAATCCATATTGATTTCTAGCAAACTCCAGTCCCAGAAAATATCTCAGGATTCCCAAGTCCTTGGTGACAAATTCGGTTCCCAGTCTTTCTTTCGCCTGCTTTATGCCCTGCTCATCATTTCCTGTAATCAAGATGTCATCAACATAAACCATGATTACAGTAATACCTCTAGTGGTCTTCTGCACAAACAAGGAGTGATCAGCATTGGAGCGCTTGTATCCTTGTTTCTCAAAGAGATCTGATAGCTTCTGGAACCAAGCTCTGGGACTCTGCTTAAGGCCATAGATAGCCTTATGTAACCTGCATACCTTGGAACACTCCCCCTCAACAGCAAACCCAGGTGGCTGTTGCATATACACTTCCTCCTGTAAATCGCCATATAAGAATGCATTCTTCACGTCCAACTGATGAAGTGGCCAGTCCCTAGCAACTGCAACTGACAATAAGATCCGTAGGGTGGAATGAGGTGCCACATGCGAGAAAGTGTCAAGGTAGTCCACCCCATATGTCTGTGTGAAGCCGCGAGCAACCAGTCGTGCCTTGAATCTATCAATCGAACCATCTGCATTGTGCTTCACTGTAAACACCCACTTGCAGCTCACTGGGTTCACCTCTGGAGGTGTAGGAACCAAACTCCAGGTTCCTCTGGACTGGAGTGCCGCCATCTCTTCCTCTATTGCTAGCCTCCATCTGCTATCCTGCATAGCTTCATGATGATTCCTCGGAATCTCGACAGCTGAAAGTGCCACCACAAAGGACCTGAAATCTCCAGATAACCTCTCAAAAGATACGGATGCTGATAAGGGATATGTAGCACAGCTTCTCTTCGACTTTCGCAGAGCAATAGGTACATCCAAATCAACTATGTTCTCCTCTGGCCCCTGCAACGTATCCTGCTCAGAAATGTCGTCAGATCCATCAACATTAATATTATCATTACATACCATAGGCGAGCTAGTAGACGAGTCATGACCATGAGCGGGAGGAAGCCTGCGGGTATAATGATATGGTAGCGGTGATATACTTTGTGGTGGCGGCGGTGCTGGTGGTGATGGCGGTGGTGATGGTGGTGTTGACGGCAGCTGAGGTGGTGGAGGTGGTGTCATATATATGGAGTCAGTGAATAGTGGTGGTTGCTGCTTGTCTCCAGAGGCTGAAAAATACATAATATTTTCAAAAAATGTAACATCTGCACTGATCACATACCGCCGACGCTGAGGATCAAAACACTTGTACCCCTTTTGAGTTCTGGAGTACCTGACAAAAACACACTTGACAGCCCTAGGAGAGAGCTTGTCAGTACCAGGGGACAACTGGTGGACGAATGCAACCGACCCAAACACACGAGGCGTAAGTGAAAATAACTCCTTGTCGGGGTGAATGATGGTAAACGGGATCTGTTCATTTAGAACAGAAGAGGGCATACGATTAATGAGGTAACATGCCGTGAGAACAGCATCACCCCAGTAGGAGTAGGGGACATGACTCTGTATAAGAAGAGATCTCGTGACGTCAAGAAGATGACGGTGTTTTCTTTCTGCAATTCCATTTTGTTGAGACGTATGAGCACACGACGTTTGATGGACAATCCCTTTTGAGGAGTAGTAACTAGCAAGAGCATTTGTGCACAATTCTAACGCATTGTCACTTCTCACAAATTTTACCGAAGTGGAAAAAACATTTTGTATTTCATTGATGAAATGAATAATTATATTTCCGGCTTCAGATTTATTTTTCATCAGAAACACCCATGACACCCTAGAAAAATCATCCACAAGTACTATATAAAATCTGTGTCCCTGATGATCAGGTACACGACTAGGACCCCAGACATCAACATGAAATAACTCAAACTTGGAGGTACTACTCCGACCAGGACGACTGGGAAAGGACGACCTGTGATGCTTTCCCAACTGACACGCCTCACACTGAACAGATGTGTGAGGCAGACTATAAGGTAATACATGACGCAACTTCTGAAGCGGTAAATGACCAAAACGCAGATGCCACAGTAAAGGGGATACTTGTCCAGCAGGAGAGGAAGTGGTTCCAGCGAATGGGGTCTGATTCAAGCGGTAGAGGCCTCCTTGCTCATAGCCACGACCAATCACGTTGCCCTTATGGATGTCCTGAAAAATCAACGAAGATGGATCAAAAATTGCTCGACAATGAAGATCCTTCGTAATCTGACTAATTGACAACAAATTCATTGAAAAATCGGGTGCATGCAGCACATTCTTGAGCTGCATGGAAGATGTCAGTCTAATCTCCCCCTGACCAGTGATCGGGGAATGGGTGCCATTGGCAATGACTACTGTCCGTCCTGGAGGGATCTGAGTGTATCCCGTAAGAAGACTCTGGTCGCCACATAGATGATGTATAGCTCCTGAGTCCATAATCCATGGCAATGTATCAGATCTAATACTGTGAAGTGCAAGTGTACAACTGAAGAACTGGTAGATGCGGAGGCAGAAGCAGCAGCATCCGAATGACTCTCTGTAGTCGGTGCCGGACTAGATGGTGGTATAATGCCCCTCAGACGGGCAACTAGATCATCAAACCGCTGATCCAGGCTAGCAGCAGACGGAGGCTCTATTTGCTCAGCAGCTCGAGCTGATGCAGGAAATCCATGCTTCGAGTAGCATGTGTCTTCATTGTGTCCGACTCGATGACAGTAGGTGCATGTTGGCCTAGTGCGGCCACTCCTCCCACGGAGTCCACGTCCACGACCCTGGTGATACGAACCACGACCTCTGGTTGCTGCCATGGCTGAAGAGTTCTGACTTGCAGCAGTTGAGGGAACCGTGATCCGACTCAGTCTATGAAAGGCTTCCTCCATTGGAGGAATAGTAGAGTCGGCCAAAATCTGTGATCGTGCTGCCTCATACTCAGGATCCAGTGCAGCTAGGAACATGCCCACCATAGTGGCGTTTCTATATGTCTTCTGCTGTTCTGGCGTGGCTGTCAAGGGCATGAAGCTATATAGCTTCTCGAACATCCGTATCTTTTGAGAGGTTATCTGGAGATGAAGACGAGCGGCCGAACATGAATAGGGATTAGGGTCCAGACCCTAGAACTCAAAATCTTCTCGAACAGTTTTCAAAAAAAAAAAAATCTCGAATACATGATAAAAGACAATAACTCCACGAGAATCAAACCCGTCCTGATACCATGTTAGAAAATAGGAAGCGGAAGCGAAACATGGATAAAAGAATAAGAAAATAAGAATGGCAGGATTTTACGTGGAACCCTACTCCGTGAGGAGCGGGATGAAACCACTGGAGAAGCCCTCGAAGGGGCGTGTTTTTCTATTGCTTTTCTCATCTGTTACAGGAGGCCTGAGGCTCCTTATATAGCCTCCACAGGGCTCCAAGTCCCACCACTGGACAATGTGGGACTAAACCACTGGATGGGGTAAATGGATCTCCTCCAGGATCCATTTACCCTGCTACAACTCAATATGGCGCATACACGAATACTCCAACAGTTATGTTTCGAATATCATCACTTCCTTTTTAATATCTCTCAACAATCCGCTTGATGCCTGGACCCCACTCTCAACAAGCATGTTCTTTCGGCGATTCGGATTTTCTTCTTCTCTACCCGCTTGATGCCTGTTGGGGTTAGAAAGAAGGTGGAGGGTTTGATGAAATCTTTCTTCTGGTCTAGTAGAATGCAGGATAAGAAGGGGCTGCACCTGGTGGCTTGGAGGGATCTTACTCTACCCGCTTCCGAGGGCGGGTTGGGGGTCAGGGATGTGGAATGCATGAACAGGGCATTGCTTGCGAAGTGGGTCGTGCGCATCTGGGGTCCATCAGACTTGCTGGTGGTGCGGCTGTTGAGGAAGATTTATGGGGTCTCGGGCGAGTTGGTGGCGGCGAGGCGGCGTCATGAGTCTTCGCTGTGGAGTGGGGTCCGGGCGGTTCTGCCAGCCATGAGGCCTCTTCTTCGCCCGCGGCTGGGAGATGGGCTTCTCTTCAGATTTTGGCATGATGATTGGACGGGAGAGGGGCCCTTGGTGCTCTGTTTCCCTAGGTTAATGGCGTTGGCTGTGGACAAGGAGGCACGGGTGGCGGAGGTGGTGGACTCTGGGACTTGGGCTCCGAGGTTCACTGCGGTTCTGTCTGAGCAGAGGATGCAAGACTTTTTGCGGTTGCATTCGGAGATTCCCTCTGCAGGGGAGTTGTCGGGGGAGCCGGACTGTTTTGAGTGGGTGGAGGGTAAGTTCTCGGTTAAGAAGGCGTACCGGAGGTTGTGTGCTGGTGGGTTGGAGCATGACGATGACCTATGTGTGGACCTGAAGATTATTTGGGCGGCGAAGATTCCTACCAGGGTTAAGGTGTTCCTCTGGTGTCTGCGGCGGGGTCGTCTGTGTGACAAGGTTAGAAGGGGAAGGTTGTTGGGCGCGACGGACGTTCATTGTGACAGGTGCATTGATGGCGTGGAGGACGCGAATCACATCTTCTTTGGTTGCAGGTTGTCGGTGGACGTCTGGGAGTCCTTGGGGTTGCCGTGGGTACATTCTTCCTGTGCGGATCTCTTTTGGGGCTCTATTCGGGCGGTGGGTGCCGGCTCCACCGGTGATGTTTCCAGAGTCTTTGCGGTGCTTTGGGCTATATGGCTTGGTAGAAATGATGTCATATTCAAGGGGCAACACTTTTACTATGAGAATGTGGTGGCGCAGTGTAATGCTTTGTACAACTTCTGGGTATCCGGATGATGATGTATCTTTTTCAATATCAATGAAATTTGTGGTGTGGTGACTCCCATCTTGGGAGTGCACCCCCTTGTTCTTGTTCAAAAAAAAATATCTCTCAACAATCAAAAGTCAGTCTTGATAGCAACAATATGCGCGATATAATGTGTATTTGTGCTAAATACACCAAATTCTTGCATATATGGGCGTATTTATACGCTATTTATTATTTAAGAATTAAATGATCTTAATTTACGAAAAATCATTTTTTGTGCTATTTCCAAGATTTCCACCATTATCGTCAATATATCCAGATATATCCCTTTTCATGCTGATTGATACGATATAGATATTGATATTTCGAACCTAAATGGGATCGATAGTGATTTGTGCCGATTCTCAGTCTTATATATGAATAAGCACTAAGGAGTATATATACTGCTATAACGGAATGTATATTGGCGTATCATGTTAGTCATATGCCATAAAATGAGCAAAACCCAACATGCATCTAATCCGAATCGCAGCCTTGTAAAATTCGTTCAATCCCTACTAGATTCACACAAAAGTATACATAAAATAAGCATGAATAATCGCTTAAACTTTCATGTATTCATTATTTACATAATTGCATGCATCTAACCTTTAAATGAACAGATCAACATATGAAGCATTGCTTGCATCATTTCATCTTGAAGGAAATTCATACGCCTTTTTAGCCTGACAAATTGTACAACACGTATGCTTAAAAGTTGACAGGTAAGAAGTAAGACAATGAGAGCTACTAGTCTAGTTCATCTAATGGAACTAAAATAAATATTGAGGATAAAATATGAGTGGCTCAAGTTGGATGGGGTCTATCTTTCATGGCTTTTTTTAGAGTAAGTACACAAATATGCTTAGCTTCTACTGCTCATGTTGAAGGACATGAATTGTTACACTCTTAGGACTAGCATGCTATAATAAGATTAACAAGGACATATCTCCTCACCTTGGATTGGAATCTTATAGAGCGCAAATCCTCTTCTCTATATGATCTATACCCAGATGATAATTCTGGTCCTACATGCAAAATCAATGGATCAAAATCTCCACAAATTAAAACATAATTAAATTATATAAAATGGTCAAGAGAATCCTTTCAGAAAAACGGTCAAGAGAAGAACACCAAATACATACCGGAACACTGACAGAAACTTCCCAATTCTTATGAAATTCCTACACATAAATTAATATTCCAGAGGACATATTGGTATACTGCCTCCATTTTGCTACTGTCTTCTTGACGAAGCTCCTCCATCGGTGTTTCAAGGTGGAGGATGATCTGTTCTTCTCTAACCTTAAGGGAAGATGACTAATTTTAAATCAGAAGGAAGCCTGAGGGTATATATATGCCTTAGAGTTGGTAAGTCAGCCTTCTAGTGGCCGTTAAACTTAGAAAATATTAACTGATTCTACCCTTTACCTTAAGCCCAAAAGATTCCTCTTAATTTGCATAATGCCACTTAAATTTCTCAAAGGTAATTCGGACTACTAATTTTTGACAACCACATTCTAATCATTGTCCCCTTACCTAAATTCAATAGATGATTTTTACCCAATTCATCATATTCGGCATCCAATTTCGGAAATCCACTTACACTTTGATTAATTAAAACCTCGACCTAGTTTCACGTTGTTCGACTAAATCAAGTCTAATTTGCATTAATTAACCCAATTAGGTGCAACAAGTTTTGCTTCAAGTCAATTGGACTATGTTTGCTTTGAGCTAATGGGATCGTTGTCTGATGGCTGGGTTTTTAGATGCAGAAATATCGAAGATGAAGTCTGACTATGATATCTGTAGAGATTATTATGTAGTCGGTGTATCATTTTCTCTATTTTTAATTTCCCGATAACCTCTTATGTAATTTACCCATGGGTCCTCTCTATATAAGAGAGCCTAGGGTTCTATGGAATAAACAGATTGCTCATTTCCACCAACATGGTATCAGAGGCAAAACCCTAACCCTAACCCTAAAACCCTACCACCGCCACCCCTCTCTCTCCCTCCATTTCTCGCCGCTGCCGCCGCCCCTCACCTTATGGCATGGCCGCCGCCACTCCGCTCCTCTTGCCGCCTCACCCTCAACCGCCGGCCCCCTCATCACCAGCTCTCTACCGCCGACCCCCTCTCTAATGTAGGGGACCTCCACCGCCGGGTCCCCTTCCCTTCAACGCCGATGCCCCTTCTTCCGCCGGCCTCTCCCTCTCCATGGATTTGAGTGCGTAAAGTCTATATATGCACTCAAATCCTATCAAGTTTATGTAGACACTTGTTTCTCTTCTACAATCTCTAGTTCTTCGTCTCCGGTGACATGTCAGAAAACAAAGTCGATATGCCCTTCATAAGCGCATTCAAAAGTCCAGCGCCAATAGTCAAGATGGATGGGACGAAGTATGAGCTCTGGGCGATGTAGTTCATGAGTCTCATGAAGTCGAACGGTAAGAAGCATATTCTTACCGAGGAAGAGCCGACAGAGAAGACTGGGATCTATGCCTCCTGGGAGGCTGATAATTCATATGCCAAGGTTTGGCTGTCAGGCACGTTGTCGATGGAGATTGCCAATGATGTCCTCCATCAACCCACCGCTAAGGCTATGTGGGATATACTGGCCGCCACATATTCACAGGTGCGGAATGAGACCAAGATATTATAGCTCCAACATGATATTTTCACGATGAAGCAGAATGGGCAGCTGCTTCACTATTTGTATACATCCCTGAGGGGGATGCTTGAGAAACTATATAGCACTATACCCCTCACGGCTACCCCTGAACAACAGAAGACCTTTCGGAATGCTACCATGGTGGGGGTACTACTAGCAGCACTTGATCCTGAGTATGAGGCATCCCGCTCTCAGATACTTGCCGATGCTACCATTCCTCCTATGGAGGAAGTTTACCGGATGCTTAGCCGCATCTCTGTTCCTACCAGCACTTCTACTCCACCACCTTCGGCGATGGCTGTGTCGCGAGGGAGAGGTGGTCAGTCTTCCTTTTGTGGACGTGGACCTCGTGGCCGAGAAGGTCGTTTTCGCCAACCATGCACTTTCTGCCATCGCATAAGTCACTCTGAGGATACATGCTATTCTAAGCATGGGTTTCCAACATCGACTCGTGCAGCTGAGTATGTTACATCTCCGTCGGCATCCGCTTCAGATCACCGGTTTGAGGAGCTTGTGGCGCGATTGCGTGATATTATGCCTCAACCATCTACAGATTCTCCAGGAGGATCTTCAGACATTGCTGCTTCAGCATCTGCCAATACTTCTACTGCTGCCAGTACCTCAGGTAGTGCTTCTACTTTTACATCCTGTCATGATCTCTCAGATTGGATTATGGACTCCAGCGCAACCCATCATCTCTTCCGCGACAGAGATAGACTTGAGTCATACAGAGACATTCCATCTGGACGCTCAGTGCTCATAGCTGATGGGACTCATTCCCCCATCGTTGGACAGAGGGAGATTACCTTATCGCCGTCCATGCATTTACATAATGTTCTACATGCTCCTGAGTTTTCAATGAATATACTGTCTATTAGTCAGATTACGAAGGATTTGCACTGTCGCGCTATATTTGACCCACCTTCTCTTATTTTTCAGGACATACTAATGGGCAGGGTGATCGGATGTGGCTCTGAGCAGAATGGTCTCTATCGTCTAGTCCGGAATTCATATGCTGGCGTTTCTTCCTACTCAGTCGGATCAGTCTCTCCGTACACCTGGCATCTACGCTTCGATCACCCCCCGCTTCAAAAAATGCGCCATCTCTTGCCTAAGATCTCTCCAAGTTCGTCGTTTCGATGTGAAGCCTGTCAGTTAGGAAAGCATCATCGAGCTAGCTTCCCTAGTCGTTAGTGTCGGAGCAATAGCTCCCCTTTTGAATTATTTCATGTTGATATTTAGGGTCCGAGTCGTGTTCCTGATCATCAGGGACACATGTTCTATCTTGTAGTAGTTGATGACTTCTCTCGTGTATCGTGTGTATTTCTTTTAAAGAATAAATCTGAAGCAGGGGATGTTATTAGAAATCTTATTATTGAAGTGCAGAATGTTTTTTCCTCTTCTGTCAAATATGTTCGTACGGATAATGCGTTGGAATTCTGCACTCGCTCTCTCTCCCATTTCTTTTCGTCCAAAGGTATTATTCGTCAAACCACCTGTGCTTACACATCTCAACAGAATGGAGTGGCAGAACGAAAATATCGTCATCTCCTTGATATCACTCGAACCCTACTTTTCCAGAGTTGTGCGCCTATCACCTTTTGGGGGGATGCTGTTCTTACGACCTGCTACCTTGTCAATCGTATGCCGTCCTCTGTACTCGGTGAGAAAAGTCCTCTTTATGTTATTTTTCCAGAGAAGGAATTATTTTCTCTTACCCCTCGTGTCTTTGGTGCTGTTGCTTTTGTTCACCACTTGTCTCATGGACTTGACAAACTCTCACCTAGAGCTGTCAAGTGTGTCTTTGTGGGTTACTCTCAGACTCAGAAGGGTTACCGTTGTTATGACCCTGTAAACATGAAATATTTTGTCAGTGCTGATGTTACATTTTTTGAGTCCGTTATGTACTTCTCCCCTGCAGGTGACAGGTTGGCCTCTTCCATATCTAATGATGACGTCTATGTTCCTCCTCCTCCTAGCCTGAGTCCACCTTTGTCCATTCCTTTCCCGGTCGTCACGCCAACGTCATCTCCACCTGTCTATGTTCCACCGGATGTTAGGGCGAACGCGCGAGCGACGTGCTTCCCTCCTCCATCGCGCCGAGGGCGAGCGCGCGATCGGGTGGAGCGCTCCTTCCTTCATCGCGTAGCGCGGGTTCGGGCGACGAGTCGCTCCTTCCTTCGGGCGACGAGTCTCTCCTTTCGCTTCGCGCGGCGACTTCGGGAGACACGTTTCTTCCTCCGCTTTGCGAGGCGAGTTAGGGCGTCACGATGCAGCATGGAGGTGCGACGCTTTCGAGCGGCGGGGCTCCTATCTCACTCAGGGCGCCAGCGAAGGGGTTGGGGCTAAGGACTTCTCCGCTCCTGCCTCTGGCACGGGCGTGCATGCTTGTTGGAGATCTGGGGCCTGGAGGTGTCGCGCGAACTGGGAGGTTGCGGCTGTGGTCGGAGCTTCCGCGCCTGGTGGTCGGGTCCGTAGTCGGGAGCAGGTGTTGGGGGGAAGGTCTGGGGGTTGGAGTTCGAACAGGGGTGGCAGCGAGGGATGTGGTGCGTCCCACGGCTGGCAGCTAGTGGTTGGCCGTCGTAGGGGGAGGTGTGCTGCTGCTGGGTGTAGGCGTGGGCCACCGAAGGTCTCCCCCTTCGGTCGCGGCTGTTTCCGGTGCGTTGGGCTGGATCATTGGGTGCAGGCGTGTCGGGAGCCGGTGCGTTGCTTCTCTTGCTGGGGGTTCGGTCATTCTCGGAGGTGCTGCCCGAAGGCGGTTGGGGGTGCAGAGGTGCTGGTTGCCGAGGGTGGGGGAGATGTGGTGCTGTTTTTGGCGACTTCGAACGTGGGCCTCGTGTCCGAGGCTTCCTTTAAGGGAGATGTGGCTCGGCTCTCTCCGTGGAGGGCGTTGGCGAGGGGACTCCATGAGTGCGAGAGCTGGAAGTTGTTGCATGGGCCGGTGTCTGGGTGCTTGTAGATGAGGTGGCGGAGGCCGAGGGACTGTGATGTGGCCGTGCAGCCTGGCAGCGTGGAGAGGGTCGTTGTCAGGGGGTTTCCTTTGGGGATGAGGACGGGGGAGCGCATCTCTGAGCTGCTGCGTGGCGTTCTTGTGGTTGTCTCAGTCGACAGTTCGGGGTGTCAGCCCGGGCAGCCTTTGGAGGTGTTTCTTCGGGTGAGGCCGGTTGGTTTCGAGAAGATGGGTTGGTGGGAGGTTCGGCTGGCTGGTAGGCGGCTTCTTCTTGAGCTGGTGGCTGCAGATGTATGGGCGGCTCTTCTGGATGCTGGGCGCCGTAAGAAGGTCCTGGTGGCCGAGGTGGCGGTGGTGGACGGTGAGGTGGAGTTGTGATCTGTTGCGAAGGTGGGGGCTTGGCGGCAAGAGGAGGGACGGCTTTTGGTGGGGGGGCGGCTTCCGAGCGTGGCTCGTGCCCCGGGGGAGGGCCTTCGTTTCGGTTCCATTTCGGCGGTGGTTTCTCCCAGGTTGGCGGCTGTTTCTTTGCCTTGGTTTCTGGCGGCTTCGGCACGGTCTGCAGGCGGAGGGGAGGCTCTGGGAGGGAGTGGGGCTCGGTCAGCATCGGCTGCTTGTATGGTGGAGGAGGTTGAGGAGGGGGTTTCGGCCCGAGGTGTGGAGGGGGTTGCTTTGGGGGCCGCTTCGGAGAGGGGGGGAGCTGCGAGCTCTCGGCGGGTGGACGTATCTGTGGGGGAGTGGGTTGCTGTTCCAAGGGGACGGGATTTTCTTCTGGAAGGGAAGGCTGATGTGGATGTGGTGGCGGGTTCGCCTGAGGGTGCGTTGGATGGGGAGGATCCAGCTGGTGGTGGGGCTGATCCGGCTGGGGTGGGGCAGGAGGGAAGATCTTTACAGCTTTTGGGCGGGGAGTTGCCGCGGCGTTTTGGTGTGGCGTATGAAAGGGGGAGAGGGGAGCGGAGGATGTCTGAGAAGGAGGCGAGGGCTACTCTAAGGGCATCTCTGGCTTCGGGGGCAGATGCTGAGGTTGTGACCGTGGGGGCGGCAAGCCTGTTGGTGGTGCGGAACCGGTTTGCGGCTCTTGACAGGGACATGGCGCGCCGCTTGGGGGTTATTCCCCCAAGAAAGAGGGAAGCTTTGGTTACCAGATGAAGGTGTAATCATTGAATGTGAGGGGCCTGGGCCGGCCCGAAAAGAGGCTCGGGGTGCGGAATCTGTTGAGAGAGGCTGGTGCAGATATTTTCTTGCTTCAGGAGACTAAGTTGCAGTCTTTGGATGACCAGTTACGGCGGGAGATGAGTAGGGGGGGTTGTTCTCGTTGGCAGACATGGGGGCAGCTAGGTCGTCGGGAGGGTTGCTCTCCGGTTGGCGATCTGATTCTTTCGACTTGCTGGGGATGTCCGCCTCCCAGTTCTCTTTGTCTGTTCGGCTACGACGGATGGCGGATGGGATCTGTCTGTGCGTTACTAATGTTTATGGCCCATGTCGGCGGCAGGATGGTAGCTTGGCCGGGGATCTGGAGAGTGTTGGGCCTGAGGCTGGCGACGGTATTTGGATCATAGGTGGTGACTTCAATGTCACGTTGCTACCGGACGACAGGCCGGGGGGGGGGGAGCGGAGGCTCTGATCCTGGATCAACAGATATGAGGCATGTGGTTCGGCCTTTGTGTTTGTCTGTTGTCGATACGGCTGGGTGCAAGTACACTTGGAGGAACGTGAGGGCGAGGTTCAGACTCGACAGGTTCCTGATGTCGGTTGAGGCAGGGGAGGTCCTCCCTTTGGCGAGGGCTTGGGCTCTTCCGATGGCTGTATCGGATCACACTCCTGTTCTATGGTTTTATGGTGAGGAGCGCTTGGCTCGGTTCTCCTTTCGCTTTGAGAAGAAGTGGCTGTTGGAGGATGGTTTCCGGGACATGGTGCACGACCATTGGCGAAGTGTGTCGGTGGCGGGCTCGGCGGTGTCGCGGTTTGCGGCCAAGCTCGAGTCACTGAGGCGGTTGCTGTTGAGTTATGGGAAGGATGTCGCCAGGAGGCGTCGGGCCGTCAGGGCAGAGGCAGAGACTGGGATCAGCAGGTTGGATGGGCTTGATGACGATCGGGGCCTGTCTCCGGAGGAGGTGGAGAAGAGGGCTGCATGGCTAGAGACAATGCTTCGGGAGGACAGAAAAGAGGAGGTTCATTTGCGGCAGAGGGCCAGGCAGAAGTGGCTAAGGGAGGGGGACGCCAACACGCGGTTCTTCCATTCTGTGGCTTCTGGGAGGAGGAGAAGGAGCTTCTTGCATGAGTTGGAGGTAGGGGGCCAAAGAGTTTCCGGCAAAAGGGAGATTGGGATTACCTTGCGTGGTCATTTTGTGAGTGCCTCGAGGAGGGTGCCGGTGGAGGATGGTTGGGTTGGTCGGGTCGGGGTGTGAGGTCCTTGAGTGATGCCCAGGCTGATTTGTTAGTGGCCGAATTCACGAAGGTTGAGGTGCGCAAGGCGGTTTGGGAGCTGAATCCAGACGGGGCTCCGGGTCCGGATGGCTTCTCCGTTTCTTTTTACAGGGAGTTCTGGGATCTGCTGAAGGGGGACGTCTTGGAGGTTCTGACTGAGTTCAGAGGGGGCAACTTGGGCTTTGAGAAAGTTAACAGGGCTTCGATTTTTTTTGCTGCCGAAGAAAGATACCCCAGTAGGGGTGGGGGATTACATGCCGATATCTATTTCCAATGGCATTTATCTTATTGTCGCCAAGGTGTTGGCGAGCAGGCTTAGAGGGGTCCTTTCCTCTGTGGTTTTGTCGGCCCAATCCGCCTTCATTCCGGGTCGGTCTATGGCGGATGGAACCGTGACTGCTTCGGAGGTTTGCCGTGAGTGGAAGAGGTCTCAAAAAAAGGGGGAAGTTTGGAAGATTGACTACGCCAAGGCTTATGACCATGTCAGTTGGAGATTCCTTTGGTCAGCTATGTAGAAAAGGGGCTTCCCGGAAGATTGGATTGCTTGGGTTAAGAGATGTGTCACCACTAGCTCCTGCTTAGTGCTGGTAAATGGGAGGCCTGAGGATGGATGGTTCCAGCCGCAGAGGAGGGTCCGTCAGGGCTGCCCCCTTGCTCCCCTGCTTTTTGTGTTGCTTGCAGATTGTCTTGCGGTTTTGTTTGAGCGGGCAATGGAGGAAAACTGGTGCGAGGGGTTCCAAGTGGGGGGACATCTCTGTCCCGGTGTTGCAATATGCGGACGACACGCTGGTATTCCTGGGAGGGACGGAGGAGCAGAACCGCAATGCAGCTGTGCTGGTGGATGTTTTTGGGTGCTTCTCAGGGTTGCAGATTAACAGGCAGAAGTCGGTCCTTGTTCCAATGGGTTTGGGTGGCGAAGAGAGCATCAGGCTGGCGGAGTGGGCAAGATGCCCCTTGGGGAGACTGCCGATAACCTATCTGGGTTTGCCTCTAGTTGAGGGCAGGCTGAGGAAGTCCGATTGGGATTGTGTGCTGCGCAGAATGGAGGAGCGACTGGAAGGTTGGAAGGCGGTCACTCTGTCCGAGGGTGGGAAGCTTACACTGCTGAAGCACGTTCTTTCGGCCATCTCGACGTTTTTCTTTTTGACGAGGTTAATGCCTGTTGGTGTTAGGAGGAGGATTGCGACCTTGATGAGATCCTTTTTCTGGTCAGATGGAAGGCAGGCAAAGAGGGGGTTGCACCTGGTTGCTTGGAAGGACCTGGCTGCTCCTGTTGCAGAGGGGGACCTTGGTGTTAGGGACGTGGAATCTATGAACAAAGCTCTGTTAGCCAAGTGGGTGGTGCGCATTTGGGGTTCGTCCGACTCGCCGGTCTTGCAGCTGCTGAGAAAGATTTATGGTGTTACTGGGGAGTTGGCGGCAGAGAGGAAGCGGTATGAGTCTTCCCTTTGAAGTGGGATCCGTGCCGTACTTCCGGTGCTTCGACCGCTTCTTCGACCGGTTTTGGGGGATGGGCTCCGTTTCCGGTTTTTGTTCGATGACTGGACGGGGGATGGGGCCCTGGCCTCCCGCTTCCCTCGGTTGATGGCGTTGGTCGTTGATAGGGGTGCGCGGGTGGCGGAGGTCGTCGAAGCTGGGGCGTGGGCGCCGAGGTTCCTTGCGGATCTATCGGATCAGAGGTTGGAGGAGTTTTTGAGGATGTTGTCTGAGATTCTCCCTGTCGGGGAGCTGTCGGGGAACCCAGACCGTTTTGAGTGGGATGGTGGTAGGTTCTCGGTGAAGGCGGCCTATCGGAAGGTTGCTGCGGCTTCGGTGGAGCGTGATGAAGAGCTGTGTACTGACGTGAAAATGATTTGGGCAGCTAAGATTCCTATGCGGGTTAAGGTTTTCCTGTGGTGTATAAGGAGAGGTCGTATCTGTGACAAGGTGAGAAGAGGCAGACTGCTAGGGGGGACGGATCTAAAGTGTGACAGATGTGAGGACGAGTTGGAGGATGTGAACCACATCTTCTTTGGTTGCATGTCTTCCGCAGAGGTTTGGGAGTCTTTGGGGCTCACGTGGGTCCGGGCCTTTGATGCGGATCAGTTTTAGCGGTCGATTCGTCGGGTCGGCCATGGGTCTACTAATGATGTCTCCAAGCCTTTTGCCGCACTGTGGGCTATTTGGCTGGGTAGGAATGACACAATCTTCAAGGGGCAGCGGTTTTACTCTGAGAATGTTGTAGCCCATTGTAATGCTTTGTACAATTTCTGGGTATCAAACTGATGTACAATTTACTTTATTAACGAATGTTTTGGTGTGGTGACTCCTGCCTCGGGAGGGCTCCCCCGTTCTTTTACTAAAAAAAACGTCATCTCCACCACCACCACTACAACCACCTATCCTGCCATTACCTAAATTCTATATACGTCGGTCATGTCCTGCTCAGGCGGTATGCCAATCATCTATCACGCCTCAGGTATGTTCAGATGCTATCACTAACGTTGGGTCGGATAGTGTGCCTGTGCAGGATTCTTCTTTGCAGGAGGAGTGTGCACCATCGAGTACAGTGGATGATGATCTTGATGTCCCTATTGCTATTCGGAAGCAGAAACGGACTTACGTGTCTTATCCCCTTGCTTCCCAGGTTACCTTTCACCGTCTCACAGGACACTTCCAGAGATTCGCTGCGGCTTTGTCTTCCGTGGAGATACCACGGAATTATCAGGATGCTATGAAAATTGACTGTTGGAAGTTGGCTATAGAAGAAGAAATGGATGCTTTACAGTCCCGCGGTACAGGGAGCTTGGTTGCCGCTCCGTCCGGCGCATCTATTGTTAGCTGCAAATGGGTATTCACAGTGAAGTACCATGCAGATGGGAGCCTTGATCGATACAAGGCACAACTAGTGGCGTAAGGCTTTATCCGAACATATGGTGTGGACTATTTGGATACATTCTCTCCAATGGCTCGTCACTCTACTCTTCGCATTCTTCTATCTGTTGCTGTGGTACGTGACTGGTCCATATTTCAACTTGATGTCAAGAATGCATTCTTGTATGGCGATTTGCAGGAAAAAGTCTACATGCAGCAACCACCGGGGTTTGCTGTTGAGGGGGAGAATCATATGGTGTGTAGACTTCACAAGGCGATATATGGCCTTAAACAGAGCCCAAGGACGTGGTTCTAGAAGCTTTCCTACCTAATTGAACGACAGGGATTCAAAAGATCAAATGCGGATCACTCGTTGTTCATTCAGAAGACTTCTAGAGGTACGGTTGTCATCATGGTATATGTTGATGATATTCTGGTTACAGGAGATGATGCTCAAGGGGTAGAGATGGCAAAAGCATTTTTGGGCCGTTAGTTTGTCACGAAGGATCTTGGTACCCTACGATATTTTCTAGGGCTGGAGTTTGCCAGGAATGCACAGGGTCTGGTGATGACCCAAAGGAAATATATTACAGATTTGCTGGTTGAAATGTGCATGGTTGGATGTAGACCATCGAGCATTCCTATGGATCCAAGTATGAAATTATATGACAACGATACTGAAGAGGTGGACAGGAGAAGATACAGAGAGATGGTGGGTAAGCTTCTTTACATCACTATAACTCGACCCGATATTGCTTTTGCAGTAAGTCGAGTGAGTCAATTTATGGAGCAACCAAGACAGGTACATATGGATGCTATATACATGATACTAAGGTATCTAAAGTCTTCTCCAGGCTCAGGATTGCTGTTTAGAAAGAACACAGATTTATCTATTTCGGCTTGTGTACATGCAAACTATGCAGGATGTCCTAAGGATCGTAAGTCTACTTCAGGCTTTGTAGTTTTTGTGGGTATCTCTCTGGTTTCTTGGAGAAGCAAGAAACAAACTGTTGTAGCGAGATCCAGTGCTGATTCTGCATATAGGGCCATGGCACAAGCAAGCACGGAGATGATGTGGGTTCGAGCAGTACTAGAAGACTTGCATATAGATATACCTCTACCATGCAGCTACAATGTGACAATCAAGCTGCTTTGTTCATTGCCAATAATCCAGCATTTCATAAAAGAACAAAACATATTGAGGTAGACTGCCACTACACTAGAGATAAGATACAGAAGGGCTTGATTTCTACTTCACATGTTAGTTTAGAGGAGCAGACTGCCGACATTTTCACCAAGCCATTGCTCAGAGGATCTTTCCAGAGATGTTCTTCCAAGCTGAGCATGATTGATATCTATGCTCCAACTTGAAGGGGAGTGTGGACAATTTTATGTAGTCGGTGTATCATTTTCTCTATTTTTATTTTCCCGATAACCTCTTATGTAATTTACCATGGGTCCTCTCTATATAAGAGAGCCTAGGGTTCTATAGAATAAACATATTGCTCATTTCCACCAACAATATCCGATTTTCAACTCCCAATCTCATCACTTCAAGAGCTCTGTTTGAGCATTATTGTGATAAACTGAGCATGATTTATTATTATGCTCAAGTTTGAGAGGGAGTGTTAAAGTTTTATACATACCCCTTCCAAGGAAACCTGTGTATTTTTCATTTTCTATTGTATACTTTTGTGTGTTATATTATATTCCACCAACTCAGGAGCACATTAGTCTTTTGCCTAGTGTGTTTCTCTATTTGTAACCATAACCTTATGTCTTCATCCAATGTTCAGAAAGTCGGTCCAGGCGGTGTCGCACATGCAACCACATATGTGGAGTTGGTCCCATTAGTGCATTGAGTATGCCAAACTCGCTCAATATGCGTGTTGTGAGGTATATGCGGGCGAGCATATCACATATGCAGCTGCATATTTATTTTTAAAATTTGAACCCGGTAACCCGATTACATGAGAAACCTGATTAGTTCAAGCACCTTTCATACGAAAACCCACGGTGCACTTGACACTCGTTCATATGAGAAACCCTAGCACTGCACATCGCCTTTGCTTTCCCTCTATAACTCCTGTCCTCTCGCAAATTTTCGATCGATGCTCGCGCTCCATGGTCACCCTCCATCGTATACTCCTCCAACGCTCTTGGCTCTAGCATCACCCAATGTCAATCCATCACCCTCCGGCACACACTCTAACAACGCTCCTCTGATGCTCCAAGTTCCAACATTGCCCAACTAGGGGTGGGCGTTGTTTGGTTCAACCAAATAACCCAATTGAATCGTTTGATATGGATCAAATGATTTGGATTATTTGGGTTTTTTGGTCGGGTTAGACCCAAATCGTTTTATTTATATGGGTACTGGGTTGGTTGATGGGTTTGATAGTGTCCACCCGACCCACCCAATCAACCCGAACAATTAATATGGGTGACCCATGCTTTAGACCCACCTGATCCGACCAAACAAATCATACGAATATATTTATGTATACACACATACGTACACGATATTTATACCATTATATATGATATGCAATTCTATTTATTCACTTATTAATAAATGACAACGGTTGGAAATAGAATAACCTAATAGGTTTGGCAGCGTATGTGAATTGAATGCATGTTGCCATGTTGAAAGTGGAATCCAATTGAAGAACGTGAATCATGATTAATGTGGTTGAAATTTGAAATTGTAATTAAGCAATTTTGCAATGTGAACCATATGTGGACTCTAAAATTGTAATTAAGCGTGGCTTAGATGGATTATATGGTAATATATTTTAGTTTGTATAGTTTATGGTATCGTCTAATTATTCACTATGAAGAACTAATTAGTAACTTAAGGGTATGCTTGTTAATAACGAGTTTTTTAAATAACGATTTACATAATGAAGAATTATGTGTCATTGGATATTGTAATTTATTCCTTATTAATAAATGAATTGGTCATCAAAACCCCCCATTAAACTATGGGCATTTCTCGACATGTAAGCTTGAAGCTAATTTAGGAAAAGTGATTTGCATGATTATTAAAGAGGAACTTTCACCTTTAGTCAATTTGATTAATTTGGTTTTAACCCGACCTAATCAACCCAAACCAATGACCCGAATAGCTCAACCCGAAGTAACTCAACTGGGTGATGGGTTCCATTTTTCCAACCCAAACCGAATTCAACCTGAACCGAATAACTCAAATTCACCCAAACCGATCGAATACCCACCTCTATCCCCAACGACTTCTAATTTGGTGGAATAAAGTTGCGGTGGGTACTTCCAATCATGGGACTTCACACTCGTTGCCCAATGACGCCTACTCTTGATCGACTTTACTCCAAGCTCCAACATGTAATCCATGTTTCTGTAACATCCTTAAAAAGTAACTTTTTTCCTTTGTCAATGCCTTTGATTACTATGCTATTGTCATTAACTTATTTGACTTCCTATCTTTATTGGGTTGAGATTGAACATGATATGACCCTACATATGATTGAATGTGACAAGAACAATGGGATGGTGTGCTCATGGATCATGATCAGCGTGGTTAACAAAATTGCAGATTTGTTGGTACACTTTGGGAGTGCTTTGATGTGTCGACTTCCATGTATCCCATATATCGACAAGGGAAGATCTAAAGCATAATGTTTCGAACATACTTTGAAATGATGAACCTAAAGCAAGCAGGATGATCATGGAGGTGTTGGAGGAGTTCAGAGCAGGAAACATGGGATTTGAAAGGCTGAACAAGGCGCTCATCTTTCTGCTGCCCTAGAAGGGAACACCGACTAGGGTGGAGGATTATATTGCGTTGTCCAATGCTATTTACTTGGTGGTTTCGAAGATCCTTGTGAACCGGTTGCAGACGGTGCTTCGCAGGATTATCTCGCCTAAGCAGTCGACATTTATTCCGGGGAGGGCTATGGCGGACGGGTTGGTTTTGGCATCTGAGATTGTTAGTGACTGGAAGAGATGCGGGACCAAAGAGGTGCTCTCGAAGGTAGATTTTTCGAAGGTGTGACTGCGTGGAGTGGAGGTTCCTGTGGGCGTCATTGGAGAAGAGGGGCTTTCCAGAGTTGTGGATTGCGTGGATCAAGAGATGCGTTACTACTACATCCCTTGTGGTGCTTGCTAATGGTAGATCGAAGGGGTTTTTTTTCCAGTCGCAGAGGGGTATGAGAAAGGGGCGCTCGCTAGCTCCGCTCTTGTTCGTTTTGGTGACCGATGCTCTAGCTGTGATGATGAGATTGGCGGTTGAAGGAAACTGGTGTTCTGATTTTTCCAAGGAGGAGATATCCATCCCGCTGTTGCAGTATGCAGATGATACAATGCTTTTCATGGGGGATGATCTGGAAAAAGATTCGGCGAGCATCATTTATTATGGACACTTTTGGGGATGTTTTCGGGCTCGTGGTGAACATGGAGAAGTCTGTGGTGGTTTCCTTTGGTCTTTCAGAGGTGGAGCATCATCATGTTTCGGGGATTCTGAGATGCCCGGCTGCCTCGTTGCCCATTACGTACTTGGGGCTATCCCTGGTGGTGGATACGTCGAAGTCTGTGGATTGGAGGATTCTGTTGGAACGGTTGGAGGTGAGGCTGGCGGGATGGAAAGAGACAATGCTGTCTAGAGGAGGGAAACTGATTTTGCTGAAGCACGTTCTCTCTGCGATTCCGATGTTCTTCTGCTCTATGTGTGCGTTACCCATGGGGGTGTGAAAAAAGACCGAGGTCTTGATGAGGAGGTTCTTGTGGGCTGATGCTCGACAGGGAAGAAAGTGCATTTATATGGTGGATTGGCATAAGGTGACTTCATCAAAGGAAAATGGCAGGCTCAGGGTGTTGCGGATGAGGGAGATGAATAAGGCTTTTATGGTGAAGTGGGTGGTTTAGATTTGGGGCAATTCCGACGATTTGGTTTGTCGATTGCTGAGGAAGATATATGGGATTGATATATCGTTAGTGGTTGCTCCAGACCGCCTGCCGTCGTTGTGGAAGGGGGTCAATGAGGCGGTTCCGAAGATTGCTAGGACTCTGCGGCCGGTGCTTGGGGATGGTGCGGGATTCCGTTTTTAGTTAGATGACTGGATGGGAGATGGAGCTTTGGGAGAGTAGTACCCACGTCTGATGCAGTTGGTAGGGGACAGAGGGGTGACAGTGAGGCAGGTTTGAGAGGGTGGGGCATGGACCCTGTTGTTCTCCGCTGGTTTACGTGATCAGAGGGTGGAGGAGTTCCTTGCCTTGCAGTCGGAGCTTTTGATGTGCGAGGCACTTTCTTTAGGGAGTGATCATTTTTTGCAGGGAGATAGGAGTTTTGAGGAAATTATACCATTTTCTAATGAATGTGGGGGAGGTGATGCAGGAGGAGCTGGTGGTAGACACGGGTTTGATATGGAGGAGTAGAGTGCCGAACTACGTTAACGTTTTTCTTGTGGCTGTTTTGGATTGAGAATTTCTTACCAATGCTTGTCGCAGACGCCTGCTGGGTTCGAAGGTGATTGTGTGTGATAGATGCGGTGTAACGATGGAGGATGTGGACCACTTATTCTTCTCTTGCCCGCTATCGGCGGATGTTTGCGCCAGAACCGGAGCGGCATGGCTGGAGAGTCATAATGGGGCCGCATTCTGGAGGGATATCATATTGGTTTATGACAATGGGCATGAGGACAACTCACCTCCTTTTGCGATGGTTTGGTCTATTTGGTGCGCCAGAAATGATATCTTCAAGTGCCAGAGGTTTTATATTGAAAATGTTGTTGAACACTTTAGGGTGTTGGGCGTGTTGTGGCAAGCATGATGTATTAAGATGGGATGTAGTTATGTCATTGTTACAATCCTTTCCTTTTTATTATATAATATATACTTGCTCGGTGAGGTGGGTCCTAGCTTGGAAGGCCACCCATATTTCATTAAAAAAAGCAAGTAGGATGATTCCTAGTAGAGTAGTCTCTATTAACATCTTTATTTGAAAGATATAATGCTTGTGTTCCAAGATGCACCTATCCTTAACAGAAGGGTATTGCCAATACATCATGATTATGGTATCCTTGCAGGGCTTGATACATGCTATACTACCATCCAAATACTAGATGATCACAAAAGCCACTTTGCCAATAAAAAAATAGGTATATAACACTCTCAATCGACTTGTAGTTAAGCCCACATCATTTTGACTTCAGAGGTTCATGGATAAACCACCAATTTTGCAGCTCCATTTGGACTGGGAGGTCGTTGCTCATATATGAGACGTAGTCGTGGTCATTTCATGCTAGGGTATGGAGGCAACACCATATGGTGCACTTTCTATAGAAAATTGGGGCATACTGACGATGTCTACTACAACAAACATGGGACTCCATCGCCTTTTGCTCGAGCCATCACTACCAAGGGTGATGACCAATTTGTAATAGTCTCGAAAGGAGACTTTGAGGATTTGATGCACCGCTTAATATACTCAACGTTTGAGATATTACACATTCCTAGCATGGTGACCATCCAGAGACCACTCACTTCGTGGGTTATGTATCTGTTGGGAAAAATGAATGAGATTGTTTATTCCATAAGCCCTAGGCTCTCTTATATAGGAGAGTAGCCTATGGGTAAATTACATAAAGAAGACAACTGAAAAATAAAATAGCGAAGAGGTACATGTATTCTATATGCGTCAACACTCCCCCTCAAGATGGAGCATAGATATCAATCATGCTCAGCTTGGACGCACACTTCTGGAATGGGCCTCGAAGTAATGCCTTGGTGAAAATATCAGCAGTCTGATTCTCTGATGTGACGTGAGATGTAGCAATGAACCCCTTCTGAACCATGTCACGTATGTAGTGACAGTCAACCTCAATGTGCTTGGTCCTCTCATGAAAGGCTGGGTTGTTTGCAATGAACAAGGCGGCCTGATTGTCACATTCCAACATCATAGGAAGAGGTATATCAAGACATAGATTTGCAAGTAAAGATTTCACCCACATCATTTCTGTGCTAGCCTGGGCCATAGCCCTGTATTCGGATTCAACACTGGATCTAGCTACCACTGTCTGTTTCTTGCTTCTCCACGAGACTAGAGCATCTCCAACATAGACTACAAATCCTGATGTGGACTTCCTGTCCTTGGGGCATCCTGCATAGTCTGCATCAGCACATGCCGTGATAGAGATCTCCTTTCCTTTCTTAAATAGCAAGCCTGCACCTGGAGATGATTTTAAATATCTCAGAATCATGTGTATTGCATCCATATGGGCCTGACGTGGTTGCTCCATGAACTGGCTCACACGACTCACTGCAAATGATATATCAGGTCTAGTGATCGTGACATACAGTAGTTTGCCTACCAGTTCTCTGTACCTTCTCTTGTCCACCTCTTCTGTGTCATCATCATAGAGCTTCATGCTAGGATCCATTGGTGTCGTAGCAGGTCGACACCCTAGCATACCTGTCTCACTCAATAGATCTGTAACATATTTCCTCTGCGACATTACTAATCCATATGGATTTCTAGCAAACTCCAGCCCCAGAAAATATCTAAGGACTCCCAAGTCCTTGGTGACAAACTCGGTCCCCAGCCTTTCCTTTGCCTGCTTAATGCCCTGCTCATCATCTCCTGTAATCAAGATATCATCAACATAAACCGTGATTACAATGATACCTCTAGCCGTCTTCTGTACAAACAAGGAATGATCAGCATTGGAGCGTTTATATCCTTGTTTCTCAAAAAGATCTGAAAGCTTCTGAAACCACGCTCTGGGGCTCTGCTTAAGGCCATAGATGGCCTTATGTAATCTGCATACCTTGGAACACTCCCCCTCAACAGCAAAACCAGGTGGCTGTTGCATATAGACTTCCTCCTGCAAGTCGCCATACAGGAATGCATTCTTCACGTCCAGCTGATAAAGCGGCCAGTCTCTAGCAACTGCAACTGATAACAGGATCCGCAGAGTGGAATGACGCGCCACAGGCGAGAATGTGTCAAGGTAATCTACCCCGTATGTCTGTGTGAAGCCACGTGCAACAAGGCGTGCCTTGTACCTGTCAATGGAGCCATCTGCATTGTGCTTCACTGTAAACACCCATTTGCAACTCACCGGGCTGACATCTGGAGGTATAGGAACCAAGCTCCAGGTTCCTCTGGATTGAAGTGCCGCCATTTCTTCTTCCATTACTAGCCGCCATCTAGTATCCTGCAAAGCATCATGATGATTCCGTGGAATGTCTGTAGCTGAAAGTGCCAACGCAAACGTCCTGAAGTCTCCAGATAGCCTCTCAAAAGACACGGCTGCTAATAATGGATATTTGGCACAACTTCTCTTTGGCTTCCGTAGAGCAATCGGAACATCCAAATCATCTGTATCAGGCTCCTACAATACATCCTGCTGAGAAATGTCGTCAGATCCATCAACATTAATGTTTTCATTACATACCATAGGCGAGCTAGTTGACGGGTCAGGACCATGAGCTGGAGGAGGCCTACAGGTGTAATGGAATGGTAGTGGTGAGACGAGCGGTGGCGGTGGTGGTGGCGGTGGTGGTGGTGGTGGCGGTGGTGGTGGTGGCGGTGGTGTCTGTATCTGAGGTGGTGGTGTCATGTAAATGGCATCAGGAGGTATAGATGGTGGCTGCTTGTCTCCTGATCCTGAAAAATACATAACAGATTCAAAAAATGTAACATCTGCACTGATCATATACCGCCGACGCACATGATCAAAACACTTGTACCCCTTTTGAGTTCTGGAGTACCCAACGAAGACGCACTTGACAGCCCTAGGAGAGAGCTTGTCAGTACCAGGCGACAACTGATGGACGAATGCGACTGACCTAAACACATGAGGAGTAAGAGTGAACAAATCCTTGTCAGGATAAATGAGTGAAAAAGGAATCTGTTCATTCAAGACAGACGAAGGCATACGGTTGATTAGGTAACATGCAGTAAGAACTGCATCACCCCAGTAGGAGTAGGGAACATGACTCTGAATAAGAAGTGATCTTGTGACATCAAGAAGGTGACGGTGTTTTCTTTCAGCAATCCCATTCTGTTGAGATGTATGAGCACAAGATATTTGGTGAATAATCCCTTTGGAGGAGTAGTAATTGGCCAGAATGTTGGTGCACAACTCTAAAGCATTATCACTTCTCACAAGCTTGACAGATGTGGAGAAAACATTTTGAATTTCATTAAGAAAGTGGATAATAATATTTCCTGCTTCAGATTTATTTTTCATCAGAAACACCCATGACACTCTAGAGAAATCATCCACAAATACAATATAGAACCTGTGTCCTTGATGATCGGGAACACGACTCGGACCCCAGACATCGACATGAAACAACTCAAACTTGGAGTTACTACTCCGACCTGGACTACTGGGAAAGGACGACCTGTGATGCTTTCCCAACTGACATGCCTCACACTGGATAGGTGTGTGAGAGAGACCATAGGGTAGAACTCGACGCAACTTCTGAAGCGGTAAATGACCAAAACGCAGATGCCACAGTAGAGGAGATACTTGTCCAGCAGGAGAGGATGTGGTTCCGACAAATGGGGTCTGATTCAGACGGTAAAGGCCTCCTTGCTCATAGCCACGACCAATCACGTTGCCCGTACGGATGTCCTGAAAAATCAAAGAAGATGGATCAAAAATTGCCCGACAATGGAGGTCCTTCGTAATCTGACTAATTGACAACAAAGTCATTGAAAAATCAGGTGCATGTAGCACATTCTTGAGCTGCATAGAAGATGTCAGTCTAATCTCCCCCTGACCAGTGATGGGGGAATGTGTGCCATTGGCAATCACTACTGTCCGTCCTGGAGGGATCTGGGTGTATCCTGTAAGTAGGCTCTGGTCGCCACATAGGTGATGTGTCGCGCCCGAGTCCATGATCCATGGCAATGTATCAGATCTACTACTATGGAGTGCAAGTATACTACCTGAAGCACTAGTAGATGCAGAGGCAGAGGCAACGACATCAGAATGATTCTCTGTAGTCGGTGCTGGACCAGATGGTGGGATAATGCCCCTCAGACGGGCAACTAAATCATCAAACTGTTGATCCAAGGTAGCAGCAGATGGGGGCTCTATCTGCTCAGCAGCTCGTGCGGATGCAGGAAATCCGTGCTTTGAATAGCATGTATCTTCGTTGTGTCCAACACGGTGGCAGTAGGTGCATGTTGGCCTAGTGCGGCCACCCCTCCCACGGGGTCCACGTCCATGGCCCTGGTGATGATAGCCGCGACCTCTGGTTGCTGCCATGGCTGAAGAATTCTGGCTTGCAGCAGTTGAGGGAACTGTAATCCGACTCAGTCTATGGAAGGCTTCCTCCATTGGCGGAATTGTAGAATCAGCCAAAATCTGTGATCGTGCTGCCTCGTATTCAGGATCAAGTGCAGCTAGGAACACGCCCACCATAGTAGCGTTCCTGTATGTCTTCTGCTGCTCTGGCGTGGCTGTCAAGGGCATGAAGCTATATAGCTTCTCAAACATCCCTCTCAATGATGTATAGAGAGAATGTAGAGGACGACCATTCTGCTTGATGGTGAAGATATCATGCTGGAGTTGCAGAATCTTTGTCTCGTTCTTCGCCTGGGAATATGTGGCCGCCAGAATGTCCCACATATCCTTCGCTGTGGGTTGATGGAGGATATCATTGGCAATCTCAATTGCCAACGTGCCAGATAGCCAGACTTTGGCGTATGCGTCATCAGCCTCCCAGGAGGCATAGGTTCCAGTCTTCTCAGCAGGCTCTGATTCGGTAAGAATGTGCTTCTTACCCGTAGACTTCATCATGCTCATGAACTGCATTGCCCACAGTTCATAGTTGGTACCGTCCATCTTGACAATAGGCGCTGGACCACGGAATGCGCCAATAGATGGGATATCTGCCTTGCTCTCTGACATATTGAAAAATGAAGACTGGAACGATTGACAAACAATGTGTTTTGTCTACAATACCATAGATGGGATTAGTTGCATGTGTAGACCTCAAGCAACTATCCCCATGAATATGCGCGTGCTACGGTCTGCACACGCGCAAGAATGACGAAGATGCACGCGGAGATGCACGCGTGCAGTAGGCTGGCGCACAGATGATGACACGCAGGAGCGCACGGTTACACGCAGTTGACTGTGCACAGGATTGCTATGCGCACAGGCGCTATGTGCTGCAAGGCGTACACCAGCACCAACGCTGTATGATGCGCGCAGGTGCCCTTCACGCGCAGGCGCGCAATCGTGCGCAGGAGAAGATGGCGCAGGCGCGCGCTGGAGAGCGTGCACGCAGGCGTGCTACGCGCTCAGGAAGATGCGCAGCGGGATCGCGTGGCGCACTGGAGAAGGCGCGCGAGCAGCGCCGCACGAAGGAGGAGAGGCGGCGTTGGAGGCGGCGCCGATCGAGAGAGAGAAGGAGAGGGAGAGGCCGGCGGGTGGGGTGGGTTAGGGCTAGGGTTTCGAGAACTCCGGTCTAGGACCGTCGCTCTGATACCATGTTGGGAAAAATGAATGAGATTGTTTATTCCATAAGCCCTAGGCTCTCTTATATAGGAGAGTAGCCTATGGGTAAATTACATAAAGAAGACAACTGAAAAATAAAATAACGAAGAGGTACAGGTATTCTATATGCGTCAACAGTATCCATCTTGTTTCCGCCAAAAAATTGGAAAAACCAGATTTGTAGATTGATACATGCGCCTCCACTCATTTCTTTGGAGGAAAAAGTCCACTCCATCAAATGCGATAAGTTCATTCAGGATGAACTATCCAAGTTGTGGATGATAGATTTTCCCCTTTAAAGGAAGAAGGGGATGTTTTTCTCACCCTCAACATCAAGCTTCACAATGTTCTTTTTGTTCTCGAGTTTCGTCTATTAGTCAGATTAGTAAGGAACTCAACAATTGAGCTATATTTTATGTTGTCTTTTGTATTTTTAAGGACATCTTGAATGGGAAGACGATTGGTGCGAGCCATGAAGAAGGGGGTGTCTATCATCTTATTTAGTCCACCGAAGTTGTTGCATTCTTCGGGACTTATTCGGCTTCTTGAAACACTCTTTGGAACCAATGCTTAGGTCATTCATCCCTCCAGAAATTTCGTAGGGTCCTTCTCATCTGCATCTGATTGTCAACCTAAAATGTAAGGCCAGTCAACTAGGGAAACACCACTTAAGTTCATTTCCTTCTTATGGTATAGTTTACTTTCCCATTCTTTTTGAGCTTGTTTGCCTTGATGTGTCTGGACCCAATCGATATCCTGATCGCCTAGGAAATATCTATTATTTTGTTCTTACGGATGATCCCCAGGTCTCATGGACTTTTTTCGTTGAAAAATAAATCTAATGTTTAAAAACTCAATTTTGTGACAATGTTAGAGACTCTTCAATCCAATAATGCCAAAGAATTTCTTCCACATGACATGCAATCTTTTCTCTCTACTCAAGCAATCATATATGAAGCCACTTGTGCTCATGCTTTAGAGCAAAATAGGTTGTCAAATGAAAACATCGGCACATTTTTTATATTAGTCAAACCTTATTCATCCACTATCATGTTCCGATTATATATCGGGGGGAAGTGGTCCTTATTGCTACTTTTCCATACATCGTATGCCCTTTACTTCCATCAATAAGAAAATTCCCATTGAGATCCTCTACCCAGGAATAAGAGTATTCCTTGTTCCTCTTAGAGTATTTGGGTATGTGACCTTTGTTCCTCTACTCAGGAATAAGAGTATTCCTTGTTCCTCCTAGAGTATTTGGGTATGTGACCTTTGTTCATATTCTTGGTCTTGGTTGGCAAGGAAAATTTGGCAGCAGTAGTAATTAAACATGTATTTCTAGGACAATCAAAAGAGGTATCATTGCTTTGATCCTAGGTTATGGAAGCACTACATTAGTGTAGAGGTTACTTTCTTTGAGTTACTTCCTTTTTTTTTGATTCGAGGTGTGGTGCCCATGTGTCTCAGCCTCATCATATCTTAGAAATTTCTCCTATTCATGTTCCCATTGCATAGGATGATCTGTACATGATTTAGTATTAGCAGAGACACCCTGCTTTTAAGCCAACACTACCTCTCTCACCATAATATGTCCTTCGAGTGATGTTTTAAAGACTGACATCATTTCTCCTACCATAGATGCATCAACAGGATCATGAGATAACCAAGCAACTAATACAACACATCTCCTCATAGTTCTCAGAAATGGGATAAGACAATGTACTAAGCACCACATTTCAGCAAACATTTCTTTTTCTAGCCTTGGATCATTTTTACAAACACTTTGTTGAAGTCCCATTCACCACAATTATCCCCCGTAATCATAACAAGGCATTTTGTGACTCCAGATGGAGACTGGCAATGGAGGAAGAGATGGTTGCTTCTTATCTATGATTGCTCTTATTTCACGTGGCACATGATGACCAGTTGTCTAGTTGATTCACCTAATGAAAACATGGTAGTTATATCTAGATGTGTGTTTTTATAATCAAATATAAGCTTAATGGTCCGATTTCTGGGTAGAAATCTCGCTTAGTCGCTAAAGGGTTTATTTAGACATACAACATTGACTTCTTTGATACCTTCCCTGGTTGCAAGTCTCTCTACAGTGTAGATCCTCATGCCAGTGGCCGTGCAACTTGATTGTCCTTTGCACTAACTTGATGTGAAGAATCTTTCCCATATGGTGACCAATAGGAAGTGATATATATATATGTATATGCAATAACCTCTTGGCTTCGAGGCTTAAGGGGAGTACCAGAGGCCATGGAAAGCTTGGGTCTTTCTAGATCATCAATAAATCCTTCCTTATTCGTGCATAATAATATAAAAGGAATTGTAGCAATGCTAGTTTATTTAAATGATATCATCCTCACAAGAGTCATCTGACAGTGTTACAGAGGTGAAGAAGTCACTAGCTGAACAATTAGCGATCAAAGATTTGGTTCCCTTAAGATACTTCCTTGGGATTCAAATAGCTTGGTCCATGCGAAGTCTAGTTATGCCCTAAAGAAAGTATGCTACCGATCTACTCCGTGAGACATGGATGCTGGGATCTAAGACACCACAAATAGCTATAAAACCCAAGGCATGCATGACACACGTATGAACTGGGAATAATTGAAGATACAAGTCGCTACAGACAATTATTTGGTAAATCACTATATCGAGCATCACACTACTAGATATATCGCTTGCAATTGGTAAGCTAATTATGTTCATGGACTATCCTACATCAACACACTTTGATGCATGCATGATGATCTTGAGATATATATCAAGTCATCTCTAAGAAAGTACCTTCACAAAAGGCAACACTTTTGATCTCATAAGCTATACTGATGCAAACTATGGAGGATGCAAACATAAAATCTACTATCAAGTTCTGCACTTATAATCTACTATTAAGTTCTGCACTTACCTAGATGGGAACTTGGTAGCTTAAAGAAGTAAGAAACAAACAATTGTCTTACACTTAAGTATTGAGAGTGAATATAGATCTATGGCTCAACATCAATAGAACTAGTATGGATATACTTTGTACTCAATCTTCAAATCACTCCAATTGACATTTTTCAAGTGATAATAAAATAGTAATGTATATAACAACAACCATGTGTTTCACGAACATACCAAACATGTAGAACTTGGCCAATATTATACCAGAGAAAACTCAAAAAAAGGGTTGTTGCATACTCTCAGTGTATCTTTTACAGATCAGATTGTTAATATGTTCACTAAACCAATCGCTCACGTGTAATGTGAAATTTGTTGTAACAAGCCTTGCACAATTGACATATACACTCCTGCTCGAAGAGGATTTTTGAACGGTGTTGCAGAAGTCGAGATTTGGCACTCAGTCGGAGGGGTCACTGAATAACGAATGTAGAGATATATATTTATGTTTCTGTACTATTTCCTTATTTTGTTTTCTTATGTCCACCTTATGCAATTTACCCATAAGTCTCTCCTTTATATAAGAGAGCCTAGGGTTCCCAGGAATAAACAACTTTTTCATTGTTTTTCCCAACATGGTATCAGAGCGACGATCCTAGGCTGAAGCTCTCAATACTGAGAAAAATCCTAACTCTACCCACCCGCCAAGCCCTTCTCCCTCTCTCCGCCGCCGCTAGGCATCGCTATTGCCGCTCGCCGCCCCCTTTCGGGTGCAACCCTCGTCGGCCGCCGCCGCCTGTCCTGCCATGCGCCGCTACCGCCGGTCACCTCATTCCCCGCTGGTGCCACCGGCCCTTCTCTTCATCGTCGGCAACCCTCTCCAATGTTGGTGGATTTGATTGCATATGTTTACACATGCAATCAAATCCCTATATGTCTGTGTAGATAAGTTATATTGTTCTACAAAACCCTAGTTTTCTTCATCTGATAATATGTCAGAGAGCAAAGTCGATACCCCCACCACAAGCGCTTTCAGAGGTCCAATGCCGATTGTCAAGATGGACGAGACGAGCTACGAGCTCTTGGCCATACTGTTCATGAACCTCATGGAGTCTATGGGTTAGAAACATATTCTTACCGAGGAAGAGCCGACTGAGAAAACATGGGTCAATACCTCGTAGGAGGCAAATGATGCATATGCCAAGGCCTAGCTTTCTGGTACATTAGTGATTGAGATTGCCAATGATGTGTTACATCAACCCACCACTAAGGCGATGTGAAATATCCTCGCAACCACTTATTCCCAAGCGAGGAATGGGACTAAGAACCTGCATCTACAACATGATATATTTACCATCAATCAGAATGGACGGCTTCTCCATTCTCTATACACGTCCCTGCTTGGGATGTTTGGGAAGCTACACATTTTCATGTCCCTCACATCTACTCCTGAGCAATAAAAGACATATAGGAATGCCACCATGGTCGGTGTATTCCTTGCAGCACTTGATCCTGAGTATGAGGCGGCTTGTTCACAGATATTGGCGGATGCTACTATTCATCCAATGGAGGATGCTTTCCATAGACTTAGCAGGATCACTGTCCCATCTTTTGCTTCTAATCAGACTTCTTATGCGTTGGCAGCCTCTCAAGGTAGAGGGGGCTCTTCTTAGTTTCGTAGACGTGGACCTTGTGGGAGAGGAGGTCATATTTATCAGCCTTGCACTTATTGTCATCACCCTGGACACAGATGATACATGCTACTCCAAGCATGATTTTCCTGCATCGACTCATGTAGCGGAGCAAGTAGACCCTCGTGTAGCTGCTTCTTCTGAATAGAGGTACGCTGCCCTCGTTGCTCGATTGAGGGACATTATGCCTTCGGGGAGTTCCCTACCCTCTTCTTCTACTCCAAGAGATCACTCAGATGTTGCAGCTTTTGCCTTTGCCAATACCTCAGGTAACATTTATGCCCTTACCTCTTACCGTGGACTTGATATTACCAAATGGGTTATGGACTCTAGGGCTACACATCACTTCTGTGGAGACAAAGATCATCTTACAACTTACACACAGATTCCTCCGGGGAGGACAATTGCCATTGCTGATGGGACTCACTCCCCGATCACCGGTTAGGGGGAGTGTAGTTTGACGCCTTTGATGCACTTGCATAATATGTTGCATGCACCCGATTTTCTATGAATTTATTGTCTATTAGTTAGATTATGAAGGATTTGCATTGTAGAGCTATTCTTGACCTATTGTCTCATGTATTTTAGGACATACTTACGGGCAGGGTGATTGGCTGTAGCCATGAGCAGGGCAACCTCTATCGATTGGTCTGAACCCCCTATGCAGGCCTATCTTCTCATTCTTCTGGATCGGTTTCTCCTTTCATGTGGCACCTGTGCTTTGGTTACCTTCCACTCCAGAAGATGTGTCATGTCCTGCCTCATATCTCACATCGCTCTTCCTTCCAGTGCGAGGCGTGTCAGTTGTGAAAGCATCATCGATCTTCTTTTCCTAGTCGTCAGAGTCGGAGCAGTAGCTCCATTTTTGAGTTATTTCATGCTGATATTTGAGGTCCAAGTCATGTTCCCGATCACCAGGGACACAAGTTTTACCTAGTTGCAGTTGATGATTTTTCTCGTTCATCATGGTTTTTCTTTTAAAGAATAAATTTGAAGCATGGGATGCTATCAAAACTTTTATCAATGAAGAGCAGGATATTTTTTCTTCGTTTGTGAAATTTGTGAGAACCCATAATGTTTTAGAATTTTGTACGCATGCTCTCTCAAAATTCTTTTCATCCCGTGGTATTATTCACCAAACATCGTGTGCCTATACTTCTCAACAGAATGGTGTTGCAGAGAGAAAGCATCGCCATTTGCTCGATGTTACTTGAATTCTTCTTATTCAGAGTCGTGCCTCGCATTCATTTTGGGTTGATGCAGTTCTTACGACATGTTATCTTGTGAATCACATGTCCTCATCTATTCTGGGTGAGAAAATTCCTTTGTATATGACATTTCCAAAGAAAGAATAGTTCTCACTTACTCCTCGTGTTTTTGGGTCGTTCGCATTTGTCCACCAGTTGTCTCCAGGTATAGACAAGCTCTCTCCGAGAGCTGTCAAATGTGTTTTTGTTGGGTACTTTATGATAGAGAAGGGATATAGATGCTATGATCCATTGCGCAGGAAATATTATGTCAGTGTTGATGTTACATTTTTTGAGTCGGTGATGTACTTTTCTCCTACATGTGATAGGTTGACTTCATCACATTCAGACGATGAAGTCTACATGCCACCTCCTCCTATAAGCCCATCACCATCCCAATCTGTGCTGGTCAACCCAACCATCACCATCTCATCCACCTACATCACCTCCTTCTATACCATCACCTCTGCATGTTGTTCCACCATTTCCACATTATTATACACGTCGGCCATCTTCTGCTCATGGTCTACGCCCGTCATCCTGCACGCCTCAGGTATGTACTGAATACAAGGTTTCTAACGATGGGTCTGGAGATATGTCTGAGAAGGAATCTTTGCAGGAGGCTAGCACTCAATTTGAGGAGATTTTCGATGACCTGGATGTTCCCATTGCCATTCGAAAGCAGAAGCGTACATGCGTCACATATCCACTAGCTTCCCAGGTCTCCTTTGATCGCTTAACAGGGGATTTCAGAAAATTTGCATTTGCACTATCTGCCATGGCAATACCATAGACTTACCAGGAGGCATTGGAAGACAATTAGTAGCGTCTAGCTATGGAGGAGGAGATGGCTGCCCTACAGTCGCGTAGTACTTGGAGCCTGGTCCCTGCTCCCGATAGAGCATCTATTGTCAGCTATAAATGGGTGTTTACAGTGAAACACAATGCAAACAGAAGCATTGATTGTTACAAGGCCAGATTGGTTGCACGGGGTTTTACTCAAGCGTATGGCGTGGATTATTTGGATACCTTTTCACCTGTAGCTCGCCACTCTACTCTACGAGTTCTTCTCTCAGTCACAGTGGTATGTGATTGGCCTTTGTTTCGGCTTGATGTTAAAAATGCATTCTTGTATGGTGATCTCCTGGAAGAAGTGTATATGTAGTATCTGGGGTTTGCTGTTGAGGGGAGTGTCAACAGGTTTGTAGACTTCACAAGGCAATATATGACCCGAAGCAGAGTCCGAGGGTGTGGTTTCAGAAGCTCTCGGATTTCATTGAAAAGCAGGGGTTCAGAAGGTCAAATGCAGACCATTCACTGTTTGTACAGAGGACATCCACATGTACCATCATTATCATGGTCTATGTTGATGACATACTTGTTATAGGAGATGATGTGCAGGGGATAAAAAGGGCAAAATAATTTCTGGGATGTCAATTTGTCATCAAGGATCTTGACACCCTAAGGTATTTCTTGGGGTTAGAGTTTTCCAAGAATTAGCAGGGTCTTGTGATGACACAGTAGAAGTACATCATAGATATGCTTGTTGTGACATGCATGATTGGATGTAGGCCTGCCACTACTCCTATAGATCTCGTTGTGAGACTATATGATGATGATACATGTGAGGTAGACAAGAGAAGATATAGAGAATTGGTGGCGAAACTTCTCTATGTTACTATCACTAGACCTGATATCTCCTTTGCAGTTAATCGGGCGAGTCTATACATGGAGCAACCCCGACATGCACACATGGATGCTGTATATATGATACTGCGATACCTAAAGTCATTTTCAGGTGCAGGATTGTTATTCAGAAAAGGAGCTAGTCTTACTATTACAACATGTGCAGATGCAGACTTTGCAGGATGTCCCAAGGACAGAATTCCACTTCGGGCTTTGTTGTATTTGTTGGTGGTTCTCTGGTTTCTTTGAAGAGTAAGAAGCAAACTGTGGTTGCTAGGTCAAGTGCTGAATTTGAATATAGGGTTATGACACAAGCGAGCACAGAGATGGTATGGGTTCGACCACTACTAGCCGATTTACATATAGATGTTCCTATTCCTATGCAGTTACAATGTGATAACCAGTCCCTCTATTCATTACTAACAACCCTGCATTTCATGAGAGAATTAAACATATTGAGGTGGACTGGCACTATACATGGGACATGATCTAGAAAGGTTTTACTACCTCTCATGTTAGTTCAGGAGACCAGCAACATATATTTTTACTAAGGTTGCTCAGAGGATCATTCCAGAAGCGTTCTTTCAAGCTGAGCATGATTTATATCTATGCTCCATCTTGAGGGGGAGTATATATATATTTATGTTTCTGTACTATTTCCTCATTTTAGTTTCTTATGTCCACATTATGTAATTTACCCACAGGTTCCACCTCTATATAAAAGAGCCTTCCAGGAATAAATAACTTTTCATTCTTTTTCTCAACAACAAATATTACGTATTTGGGAGAATATTAATAATTATTCGGTTATGTATTTTTTAATTATTGTAAATATAAAAATCATCTAATATATATTTTTGTATATTTATACATATATGGTTATCAATCAATAGCAGTATAAGATAAAAGTATCAATTAATAAGTTACATATTTGGAGCTTTAATATTTTGTAGTGATATTGGGATAAATGAGAACCTTTAAAAAAATAAAAAAATAGCAGTTTGTTGCAATAGTAGCCAAATACTTGACTAAATACCCAAATATTCGGTTGATAGTGCAACAATGGTTTTGAATATTATGACATGTTCCACCAACTCATGGGGTTTCTCTTTTTATGACCCTAACTCTAGGTCTCCACATATATAAGGAGCCTTAGGTGCCGTTCGGTACCCGTTTAGGGAGTTTACCCCCCTTAACCCATTCCCTCTCTCTCTTTATGTGGGTCCCACTTTTACCTTTTTAATATACTAAATAAATCAATTTTCCTTTATCAATTCCATCAAAAAATAATATATTATACCATCATATCATATAAAAATTATAAACTACTCCACTTCTACTCACTTTTCCAAACTTCAATACAATCACATCACAATAACTACACACTTTTTCAAACTTCAATACAATCATATCACAACAAACCCACTTCAAACCCACCCCCAGTTTAACCCTCTATCCAAACACCAAAACAGAAAACGGGATATCCTCTACCAGTTTAACCCGCTCTAACCCGCCTACCAAACGCACCCTTAGGATAAGTGGAATCAACTCGTTACCTTTTGTCTCTCATTATGCACTTTATCCCATGCCTCTATATAAAGAGAACTAGGGCTCTCTTTTCATTACATTAAACAATCTCTCTACTATTGTTTTTTAAATCATGCGTTGAGGAGCCGAGACGTATGCCTCGAGATGTTTTTCCACAAAAAACTATCTCGAGGCTTCGAGGCGATACCGGGGCACCTGAGGCGGTATCGAGGCACTGCTTCATTTCTACTATGTACTTTTAGAAAAAAATAAATTAAACTATCTTAAGTTATACTTTTACAGTAATTTTGAAGGTAATATGGTTTAAGTAACCATGATTGATAACCTTGAGATCCTGGGGTAACTAACAAATCCTTCATCAATGCATAATCTTTGAATCGAAAAAATCATGTACATGTATAGCGATTGTTTTAGTTAGCATGAACAATTCATATCAAGTAATGATATTCTGTTGCTTGTATCGTACATTGAATATGCTATATGCTCCAGAGATTGTATGTTTTTACAAGAGTATAACAGATTTACAACTTCGTAATATGAACATTACCCAATAAACAATTTGTAAGTATTTTTTTGAAAGGAAAAATGGAGCCACATCGTAGTGTAACATATATGGTTGATATGGTATTTTGTGTGCATGTGTTTAATGTGGGAATACACAAATTCTGGATTTATGATAATATTCATGAATATCCGAAGTTTAGGAGTTTATGGAAGTATAATTATGCTTAATAATAGATTTTTATGCGTATTTTCTCTATAAATTGAAGTTTACGCCTCGACCGCTTTGAGGCTTACACCTCCCCTCATAGAAAAAAACCACCTCAATCCACCTCGTCTTTTTTAAACCTTGCTTTTGACAAGTATAATGGAAAATATACATAGAGCATCCTCCAGAAATACAACAACAAAGCCTTCCTTCAGAAATATAAAACAAAAAAAAACTAGTTTATAAAGATTATAAACTTTATGGAAAATCCTTCCTAGAGTATGTAGTTAGATTGGTATTTGTACCTCTTTATGATTCAATTATACTACTCTGTTTAGTCTCACATGGTAGGACCTGGGTTTGTTGGTCAGGCTGTATAAAAAGCCATGTACGTCGTCTATCTCTTGAGAAGTTTTATATGAATATCTAACCCTATTGGTTTTCTTTTCCCATGGAGTAGGTGGTCCATTGGGTTTGTCAGGAACCACATAAATCTAGTGTTTCTTCTTGATTGATCGTGATGCTATGCAATATGCATCATATTTTATATAGTCACAGGTGTTAACCTGAAATTGGACTTAGCTTTAAATGATCCAGAACAATGAACAAATGAATTTCTTGCTGTTGTAGAGTAATGACAGAGTAAATTTACTTTAGTTACCAGTTGATTCTTGTTTTAATTCTAGTTCATAACTAGTTTTCCATACTGTAAACTTAAGCACCATCTAGTTATTGGGCAATTTCTGTATGACTAATGAAGACTGACTCGATTAGGATTTGATTTCACACAGTATCTGAATGACATGATTGCTTCTTTTTTCTACTGTTTAAACAATCTTAATCTTACCTTGCTTTTGTAGGTGGAAAATGCTCTCAACAAGCAGATCTTAGTGGTGAGAACATCAATATCACATACAAGCCGGATGGAACACATTTAGCTGTTGGGAACAAGGTATACTCTATTCTCTAGTAGTATCAATATCACAAATAAGCCGGATGGAATACATTTTAGCTGTTGGGAGCAAGGTATCCTCTATTTTCTATTAGAAGCCGCATTTATACCTTGATATACTTAATAATTATGGAGGCAGACAACTCCAATTTGTAGATCTGATTGCATGCCTAAATTGTTTCTTTTTTATCTAAAAAACAAATAATCTTCCTTGTTCAAAAAAAATTCGGACTTATACTAAAATAGCAGGGAAATGCGTCAAATAGTGTCTTATGGTTAAACAGTAGTAATAACCACAGATGTCAGGGATGTCGAAAGCAACTCCATTTGACATCAAGGATGTGGATGCTTTTAGTTATATGAAGGGGGGATGGTTATGTTGCCAAATGTGGATTTCACGTTGTGGTGGATGACAAACCGCAAGGTTGTTGTATCTCCCCATTTTGGCTTATGAACTATCGCAAACACGTTCTTCAGAATGGTTACTTGATTGGAGCCCAGCGGTTACTGGGTGCCTTTCTCAGTATTTGTCCTTTCGTCAAATTATTTACTTTCTGAAAATATCAGCTCCATTTATTTCTTCTTTACAAATCAACATGAGGTAAGGTTAAAAAACGGCCCTTGTGCACTTTGTTCCTTTATGTTCTTTGTGTTGAGATAAATATATCTCTCGGTATCATTTATGTTTTATGTTTTCTTGATGTACTTATCATGTAATTAATCCAAGGGCTATTCTCCTATATAAGAGAGCCCTCGGTCTATTCTATGAGTATGATTTATTTTTCACCCAACATGGTATCGGAGCAACGGTCTTAGTCTGGGTTCCCTTATCCCACCCTAACCCTACACGCACCGCCATCGAGGTGCTGCACGCCTCCCACCCTCTCCAGCGTTGCCGCGCGAGGGTTCTTGTCCCTCCAGCGCCACCGCGCGGGGGTCCCCCTCCCTCCCGCGCCACCGTGCGAGGGGCTCCCGCCCTTCTGCGCCGTCGATCGCAGGGCCCCTGCCCTCCTCAGCCATCGTTCGCCACCCCGCGAGGCCGCAATGGGGCTCCAGTCAGTCCTTTGTGTCGTCGCGACACCCTCTCCTGTGGGTCGCAGGTCTGATTTGGACCGCCGATAGTGAGATCTTCTGATTTATATCACGTCGTGTGGATCTAGACCTCGCAAGACGACATAAGGATGATTGTATGAGTATACAGATACAACCAATCCTTCTTATGGATCTGTAGACGCATTATCTTCGATTTCTCCTAAGTTGTTCCTCCTTCCGACTTATTGGTACCATGTCAGAGAACAAGGGTGACGTTTTCTCCTCCTCCAGTGTCTTCAAGGGCCCGACTCCTATCGTGAAGATGGATGGGACCAACTATTAGTTGTGGTCCATGCAATTTCGTACCCTCATGCAGTGCCATAACAAGGAGCACATTCTGACTGATTCAGAGCCAGCGGACAAGACATGGGCCAATGCTTCATGGAAGAAAGATGACGCCTATGCTCGGATTTGGCTCACTAGGACACTTCCACAGAGATTGCTAATGATATTGTTAATCAACCAACAACAAAGTCTATGTGGGACATATTGGCAGACACATACGGGCAGACAAAGATTGAGAGAAAGATTCTTCAATTGCAGTTCGACATTTTCTCGACCAAACAGAATGGTCGACCGCTCCACGCACACTTCTCTCATCTGTGAGGCATGTTTGAGCGATACACAGCTGCGTGTCTATTACCACCAGTACTGAACAACGGCAGACATATTAGAATGCCACAATGACAGGAGTTTTCTTGTCATCTCTTGACTCTGAGTACGATACCGCTCTCACTCAACTTCTGACTGGAGAGACAATAGCGCCGATGGAGGAGGTCTACAAGCGATTGAGTAGGATTACTACTACATCCACTAATATGGCTATGGTTTTAAAAAAACGAGCCTCGAGGTGCAAAGGCGCTCGAGGCGAAACGGGGCGTTGAGCAATCGCCCTTAGGCGACCGCCTCAGACCCCCTGGCAGAGGCATGCGCCTCGGATGCCTGAGGCGGTCGAGGCGAGGCGAGGCGTTGAGGCGGGGCGAGGTGTGAGATGAGGCGTTGGCGGCTTTTTCAAGTATTTTTCAAAGAAAAAATGGTCCTATTCATATTTTCATATGTTTATAAAGGTTTTATTGTTGAGTATATATTTATGCAAGATGAATGCTTAAATTTGACCACTTTCATATTCATATGCTTAAATTTGACCCCTTTCATATACATATTTAACATTAACATGTCCAATCATTTCAATAAACTCTTACTATTACACCCTTAAACATATAAGAAAGTCTATACGAATTCAAATACCCATATACGATTTTTTTTTTGGATATGGTGGCACAGGGGAACATCATACTGTTCTTCATCTGGTTCAGTAGGACATACGATTAGGATTCAAATCGTATAATTCATATCAACAACTTGGATATCTTTAGTGGCAACTATAACAATCTTGGCTTCAAAAAAAACTATAACCAATCCCTTTTTGATAAAAAATTGTTAGTGATAGTTATAGCCAATGATTTCCTTTTGATTGGGTTGAATATTAGTAGAAAGGTTTATGGCATTAACATATCATCATATAGTTTCCTTTTGATTTCCCTTTTCGTGTTCTTATCTTCATAATATCATCATATAATACATTGTTATATACTATATGTTTGTCAGAATATATTATTTCACCAATAAATATATTTATTATATATTTTATAATTATTTTTCTATACAAACTGAGGCTTACGCCTCGACCGCCTCGAGGCTACGCCTCGCCTCGCTTCCAGGGAAAACGCCTCGTTCCGCCTTTTGTTTTTTCAAACCTTGAATATGGCCCAGACGACTCATTCTGCTATGACAGCTACTCGTAGGAGGGGGGATCGTCCCAGTTCCGTGGCCGTGGACCTCGTGGTTGAGGAGGAGGCTGACAACATGGTCCTTGTTCCCATTGCCATTGTCATAGTCATTTTGAGGAGACATGCTTTAAGAAGCATGGATATCCAGCGTCTGCACACGTTGCTGAGCATACTGAGCCTTCTTTTGTGCCTACTCCGGATACTCGTTTAGATGATATTGTTTCCAGACTTAAAGAGATGATGAGCACTCCTACGACTCCGACTCTAGGTTCCACAGATGCAACAGCTACTACCAGAGCGTCGTCTAGTTCATCAGGTATTCCCTATGTGTTTACCAGTAGTAGCAGTTCAGATTTGACTGATTGGATTATTGATTCTGGAGCGTCACATCATTTGTGTGGAGATCGGACGCAGTTTAGTTCATACAGGTCTATCACACATGGAAGATCCGTGGTCATTGCCAATGAGGTTCGTCTACCCATTGTTGGTTAGGGGGAGATTATTCTAGCCCTCTCTATGCATTTTCAGAACGTCTTATATGCTCTAGACTTTCAGATGAATCTTTTGTCCATTAGTTAACTTACAAAAGATTTACATTGCCGTGCCATCTTTGACCCCTCTTCTTTTATGTTTCAGGACATACTAACTGGCAGGGTGATTTGTCATGGTCGTGAGGAGAGAGGATTGTATAAGCTTGCCATACCACCTTGTGTTGGAATTGCTACTATTCCTTCAGAATATGTTTCTCCTTTCATGTGGCATCTTCGCTTTGGCCACCTTCCTCTCCAGAAGACGTGTCATGTGCTACCTTAGATATCTACTCGTACTACATTGGATTGTGAAGCCTGTCAACTTGGGAGGCACCATCGCTCCTCTTTTTCGAGTCGTCCGAGTCGTCACAGTAGTTAGTCCTTTGAGTTGTTTCATTTTTATATTTCCTAGTCGTGTTCCTGATCATCAGGGGCATTGTTTTTTATATGGTTGCTGTGGATGATTATTCTAGACTTTCTTGGGTATTCTTATTAAAACATAAGTCTGAAGCAAGTGCTATCATTAAATCTTTTCTTATTGAATTGAAAAATATAATCTCTGCTAATGTGAAATTCATTCGTACGGATAATGCTTTGGAGTTTTCCACATTACATTTATCTGAATATCTCAGGTCTCTCGGTATAGTTCATCAGACTTCTTGCAATTATACTTCTTAGCAGAATGGTGTGGCTGAACATAAACATTGTCACCTTCTGGATGTCACAAGAACACTATTTATCCAGAATCGTACCCCACATTCTTTTTGGGGGGACGCGGTTCTCATTGCTTGCTACTTGGTGAACCGTATGCCGTCCACTATTCTTGGAGAGAAAGTTCCCTTCTTGATTGCGTTTCTCGAGAAGGAACTATTCTCTCTCACTCCTAGAGTCTTTGGATCTATTGCCTTTTTCCACAATTTCACTCCTGGCCATGACAAGCTCTCGCCTAGAGCTGTCAAATGTGTTTTTGTCAGTTATTCTCGTACCCAAAGAGGGTATAGATGTTTTGATCCTGCAGGATGAAGATATTATGTGAGTGCTGATGTCACTTTCTTTGAGTCTATTATGTATTTCTCTCCTACAGGTGACAGGTTGTCCAATGCTACTTCTGGAGAGGATGTTGTTGTTCCTCCACCTCCGTCTTCTCCAACATATGACCCCCATGCTGCACCTTAGTCTTCTCCACCTCCACCACCTCCACCTACGTCTACCCAGTCCAAGTTCTTACCCTTTGTTTACACTCGCAGGTCTTCTACTCACCGCTCTGCTCATACGCCGTCCACATCGTCCACCACGGCTCAGGTATGTCCTGAACACATTGTTTCTATTGATGGCACTGGAGTTTTGAATGATACACAGGATGAGTTGATTCCAGAAGACAGAGAGCGTGATGATCTGGATATACCTATTGCCCTAAGGAAGCCTCGTCGCCAATGTGCCACGTATCCTCTTGCTGCACATGTTTCTTTGGATCATCTTTCAGAGGAGTACATGTAGTTTGTAGTGGGACTCTCTGTTGTTACTATCCCACGTACATATCAGGAGGCGCTACAGGACAATAGGTGGCGACTTGCAATGAAAGAGGAGATGGCAACTTTGCGGTCGCGTGGAACATGGAGCATTGTATATGCTCCAAAAGGTACCTCTGTTGCAAGCTGTAAATGGATATTTACAGTAAAGCAAAGGGCAGATGGCAGTGTGGACCGCTACAAGGCATGACTTGTGGCATGGGTTCACCCAAACCTATGGGGTGGATTATCAAGATACTTTTTCTCCTGTGGCCAGACATTCGACACTACGCATTCTTCTATCCATAGCTGTTTCACAGGACTGACCTCTTTACCAACTTGATGTGAAGAATTCCTTTCTATACGGGGACCTACGAGAAGAAGTATATATGCAGCAACCACCAGGGTTTGCTACTGAGGGGGAGTCCCAGAAGGTGTGCAGGCTCCATAAGGCGATTTATGGCCTAAAGCAGAGTCCGAGAGCTTGGTACCAGAAGCTATCGGAGTTGATAGAGCACCATGGGTTTGTACGATCTACTGCGGACCATTCACTTTTTGTTCAGAGGACACAGAGAGGTATTGTTGCTATTCTTGTTTATGTCGATGATATTGTTGTCACAGGGGATGATGAGCAAGGTATTCAGACTGCCAAGGAATTTCTAGGTCAACAGTTTGTGAGTAAGGACCTTGGCACTCTTCGATACTTCCTTAGGATGGAGTTCACCAGGAACCAACGTGGTTTGGTGATGACCAAGAGGAAGTTTGTGATGGATCTCCTTTCTGAGACAGGTATGACAGGATGCAAGCCTGCTACTACCCCTATGGACCCGAGTATGAGATTATATGATGATGACACTGAGGAGGTAGACAATAAGAGATATAGAGAGCTGGTTGGGAAGCTTTTATACGCCACTATCACCAGGCTGGATATAGTCTTTGCGGTGAGTAAAGTTAGCCAGATCATAGAGCAACCCAGAAAGGTGCATATGGATGCTGTCTATATGATACTGAAATATTTGAAGAACTCACCTGGCTCGGGTCTTATATTCAACAGGAATACATCTCTTGAGGTGGACAGCTTGTGCAGATGCAGATTATGCATGTTTCCCCAGAGACATAAAGTCTACTTCGGGCTTTGTTGTTTTTGTCGGGAGCTCACTTATCTCATGGGAGAGAAAGAAGCAGACAATGGTGGCCATATCAAGTGCAGAATCTGAATGCAGGGCCATGACACAGGGAAGTGCAGAGATGATGTGGGTTAGATCGGTATTGACTGACCTTCCTATTAGGTTCCTCTTCCTATGCAACTTTTATGTGATAATCAAGATGCACTATTTGTTGCCAATAATCCTCCTTTTCATGAACGGACAAAGCATATAGAGATGGATTGTCATTACACTAGAGACATGATCCAGAAAGGTCTCATATCTACCTCCCATGTTTCCACTGGAGATCAGAGAGCTGACATCTTCACTAAGGCCCTAGCTAGAGGTCCATTTCAGAGGTGTTGCTCCAAGCTGAGCATGATAGATATACATACTCCGGCTTGAGGGGGGGGTGTTGAGATAAATATATCTCTCGGTATCATTTATGTTTTATGTTTTCTTGATGTACTTATCATGTAATTAACCCAAGGTCTATTCTCTTAATATATAAGAGAGCCTCGGTCTATTCTATGAGCATGATTTATTTTTCACCCAACATCGTATCGGAGCAACGATTTTAGATCGGGTTCCCTTTCCTACCCTAACCCTACACGCGTTGCTCCCCCCGCCGCCGCCACGAGGGTGTTGCACGCCTCCCACCCTCTCCAGCGCCGCCGCGCGAGAGTTCTTATCCCTCCAGCGCCACCGCGCGGGGGTCCCCCTCCCTCCTATGCCACCGCGCGAGGGGATCCCACCCTTCTGTGCCGTTGATCGCAGGGCACGTGCCCTCCTGCGCCGCCGTTCGCCACCCCGCGAGGCCGCAAGGGGCTCCAGCCAGCCCTGTGTGTCATCGCGATGTCCTCTCCTGTGGGTCGCGGGTCTGATTTGGACCGCCGATAGTGAGTTTTTCTGATTTATATCACGTCCGTGTGGATCTAGACCTCGCAAGACGACATAAGGATGTTTGTATGAGTCTACAGATACTCCAATCCTTCTTATGGTCATGTAGACGCATTCTCTTTGATTTACTCCTCAGTTGTTCTGCCTTCCGACTTATTGGTATCATGTCAGAGAACAAGGGTGACGTTTTCTCCTCTTCCGGTGTCTTCAAGGGCCCGACTGCTATCGTGAAGATGGATGGGACCAACTACGAGTTGTGGTCCATGCAATTTCGTACCCTAATGCAGTGCCATAACAAGGAGCACATTTTGACTGATTCAGAGCCGACGGACAAGACTGGGGCCAATGCTTCATGGAAGCAAGATGACGCCTATGCTCGGATTTGGCTCTCTGGGACACTTATCACAGAGATTGCTAATGATATTGTTAATCAGCCAACTGCAAAGGCTATGTGGGACATATTGGCAGACACATACGTGCAGACAAAGAATGAGAGCAAGATTCTTTAATTGCAGCTCGACATTTTCTCAACCAAACAGAATGATCGACCACTCCACACACACTTCTCTCATTTGCGAGGCATGTGTGAGCGACTACACAGCTTCATGCCTATTACCACCATCACTGAACAGCACAGGCATATCAGAATGCCACAATGACAGGAGTTTTCTTGTCATCTCTTGACTCTGAGTACAATGCTGCTCGTACTCAACTTCTGACTGGAGAGACAATACCGCCGATGGAGAAGGTCTATAAGCGATTGAGTAGGATTACTACCACATCCACTACTACGACCCAGACGACTCCTTCTGCTATGGCAGCTACTCGTGGCAGGGGGTTGTCCCAGTTTCGTGGCCATGGACCTCGTGGTTGAGGAGGATGTCGACAACGTGGTCCTTGTTCCCATTGTCATCGTCCTGGTCATTCTGAGGAGACATGCTTTCAGCAGCATGGATATCCAGCGTCTGCACGCGTTGCTGAACATACTGAGCCTTCTTCTGTGCCTACTCTGGATACTCATTTAGATGATATTGTTTCCAGACTTAGAGAGATGATGAGCACTCCTACGACTTCGACTCTAGGTTCCACAGATGCAGCAGCTACTACCAGAGCATCGTCTAGTTTATCAGGTATTCCCTATGTGTTTACCAGTAGTAGCAGTTCAGATTTGACTGATTGGATTATTGATTCTGGAGCGTCACATCATATGTGTGGAGATCGGACGCTGTTTAGTTCATACAGGTCTATCACACCTGGAAGATCCGTGGTCATTGCCAACGGGGTTCGTCTACCCATTGTTGGTTAGGGGGAGATTATTCTAGCCCTCTCTATGCATTTTCAGAACGTCTTATATGCTCTAGACTTTCAGATGAATCTTTTGTCCATTAGTTAACTTAGAAAAGATTGCCGTGCCATCTTTGACCCCTCTTCTTTTCTGTTTCAGGCAAGGCCTTAAATGTCGGTTTCGGTCACCATTTCGGTGACGACCAAAACAGAATTTTGATGGAATTTTGGTCAAATTTCGATCGAAATTTCGACCATTTCGGTCATTTTTGTACTAGGACCCCCATATTTCGGTCATTTCGGTCGAATTTCGATTTCGACTGGATATCGATATTCAACAGAAATTCGACCGAATTTCGCTGAAATTTGAGGCCATGGTTTTAGGACATACTAACTGGCAGGGTGATTTGTCATGGCCGTGAGCAGAGAGGATTGTATAAGCTTGCCATACCACCTTGTGCTGGAATTGCTACTATTCCTTCAGAATATGTTTCTCCTTTCATGTGGCATCTTCGCTTTGGCCACCTTCCTCTCCAGAAGACGTGTCATGTGCTACCGCAGATATCTACTCGTACTACATTGGATTGTGAAGCCTGTCAACTTGGGAGGCACCATTGCTCCTCTTTTTCCGAGTCGTCCGAGTCGTCACAGTAGTTAGTCCTTTGAGTTGTTTCATTTTTATATTTCCTAGTCGTGTTCCTGATCATCAAGGGCATCGTTTTTATATGGTTGCTGTGGATGATTATTCTAGACTTTCTTGGGTATTCTTGTTAAAACATAAGTCTGAAGCAAGTGCTATCATTAAATCTTTTCTTATTGAATTGAAAAATATAATCTCTGCTAATGTGAAATTCATTCGTACGGATAATGCTTTGGAGTTTTCCACATTACATTTATCTGAATATCTCATGTCTCTCGGTATAGTTCATCAGACTTCTTGCAATTATACTTCTTAGCAGAATGGTGTGGCTGAACGTAAACATTGTCACCTTCTGGATGCTCACAAAAACACTGTTTATCCAGAATCGTACCCCGCATTCTTTTTGGGGGGACGCGGTTCTCACTGCTTGCTACTTGGTGAACCGTATGCCGTCCACTATTCTTGGAGAGAAAGTTCCCTTCTTGATTGCATTTTCCGAGAAAGAACTGCTCTCTCTCACTCCCAGAGTCTTTGGATCTGTTGCATTTGTCCACAATTTCACTCCTGACCATGACTAGCTCTCGCCTAGAGCTGTCAAATGTGTTTTTGTCAGTTATTCTCGTACCTAAAAAGGGTTTAGATGTTTTGATCCTGTAGGACGAAGATATTATGTGAGTGCTGATGTCACTTTCTTTGAGTCTAATATGTATTTCTCTCCTACAGGTGACATGTTGTCCAATGCTACTTCTGGAGAGGATGTTGTTGTTCTTCCACCTCCGTCTTCTCCACCATATGACCCCCATGCTGCACCTCAGTCTTCTCCACCTCCACCGCCCCCACCACCTCCACCTCCGTCTACCCAATCCAAGTTCTTACCCTTTGTTTACACTCGCAGGTCTTCTACTCACCGCTCTGCTCATGCGCCGTCCACATCGTCCACCACGCCTCAGGTATTTCATGAACACATTGTTTCTATTGATGGCAATGGAGTTTTGAATGATACACAGGATGAGTTGATTCCAAAAGACAGAGAGCGTGATGATCAGGATATACCTATTGCCCTAAGGAAGCCTCGTCACCAATGTGCCATGTATCCTCTTGCTGCACATGTTTCTTTGGATCATCTTTCAGAGGAGTACATGAAGTTTGTAGTGGGACTCTCTGCTGTTACTATCCCACGTACATATCAGGAGGCGCTACAGGACAATAGGTGGCGACTTGCAATGAAAGAGGAGATGGCAACTTTGCGGTCGCGTGGAACATGGAGCATTGTATCTGCTCCAAAAGGTACCTCTGTTGTGTGCTGCAAATGGATATTTACAGTAAAGCAAAGGGCAGATGGCAGTGTGGACCGCTACAAGGCAAGACTTGTGGCACGTGGGTTCACCCAAACATATGGGTGGATTATCAGGATACTTTTTTTCCTGTGGCCTGACATTCGACACTACGCATTCTTCTATCCATAGCTGTTTCACGGGATTGGCCTCTTTACCAACTTGATGTGAAGAATGCCTTTCTATACGAGGACCTGCATGAAGAAGTATATATGCGGCAACCACCAGGGTTTGCTACTGAGGGGGAGTCTTAGAAGGTGTGCAGGCTCCATAAGGCGATTTATGGCCTGAAGCAGAGTTCGAGAGCTTGGTACCAGAAGCTATCAGAGTTGATAGAGCACCAGGGGTTTGTACGGTCTACTACGGACCATTCACTTTTTGTTCAGAGGACACAGAGATGTACTGTTGCTATTCTTATTTATGTGGATGATATTGTTGTCACAGGGGATGATGAGCAAGGTATTCAGACTGCCAAGGAGTTTCTAGGTCAACAGTTTGTGAGTAAGGACCTTGGCACTCTTTGATACTTCCTTGGGTTGGAGTTCACCAGGAACCAGCGTGGTTTGGTGATGACCCAGAGGAAGTTTGTGATGGATCTCCTTTCTGAGACAGGTATGACAGGATGCAAGCCTGCTACTACTCCTATGGATCCGAGTATGAGATTATATGATGATGACACTGAGGAGGTAGACAACAAAAGATATAGAGAGCTGGTTGGAAAGCTTTTATATGCCACTATCACCAGGCCGGATATAGTGTTTGCGTTGAGCAAAGTTAGCCAGTTCATGGAGCAACCCAGAAAGGTGCATTTGGATGTTGTCTATATGATACTGAGATATTTGAAGAACTCACATGGCTCGGGTCTTATATTCAACAGGGATACATCTCTTGAGGTGATAGCTTGTGCAGATGCAGATTATGCAAGTTTCCCCAGAGACAGAAAGTCTACTTCGGGATTTGCTGTTTTTGTCGGGAGCCCACTTGTCTCATGGAAGAGCAAGAAGCAGACAATGGTGGCTAGATATGCAGAATCTGAATACCGGGCCATGGCACAGGGAAGTGCAGAGATGATGTGGGTTAGATCGGTATTAACTGACCTTATTATTGAGGTTTCTCTTCCTATGCAACTTTTATGTGATAATCAAGATGCACTATTTATTGCCAATAATCCTCCTTTTCATGAACGGACAAAGCATATAGAGGTGGATTGTCATTACACTAGAGACATGATCCAGAAAGGTCTCACATCTACCTCCCATGTTTCCACTGGAGATCAGATAGCTGACATCTTCACCAAGGCCCTGGTTAGAGGTCCATTTCAGAGGTGTTGCTCCAAGCTGAGCATGATAGATATACATGCTCCAGCTTGAGGGGGAGTGTTGAGATAAATATCTCTCTCGATATCATATATGTTTTATGTTTTCTTGATGTACTTATCATGTAATTAACCCAAGGGCTATTCTCCTATATAAGAGAGCCCTCGGTCTATTCTGAGTATGATTTATTTTTCTCCCAACACTTTGATCGTCCAAAAGAATTCTTTTTCCACTCTTATTTTACGTAATTTTTTAAAAATTCACCCCCTCTTTTGGAATTTATCCAGAAAATGTGACCACATATAATAAGAAGATTGCATGACCTCATCATCTCTAATAAACTGTGGTGATTTTCTTTCTGGTGACTACTTTACCTTGTAATTTGTTTAGTAGCAGAGTTTATTTTTTGTCAGTATATATTGACCAGAATTTTTGTATCACATTGCTATTATAGGAAGATGAGTTAACAATATTGGATGTTCGAAAATTCAAACCGATTCACAAGCGCAAATTTAATTATGAGGTGAACATTTTCCTTCCCTTTTTTTTGAGTAATTGGAACTGTTTTCTGTATCTTATGGGATTTTGCTATGAAGATTATTGCTTTTGTTTTTATCCAAATGCTATTGTATACTTTTCTACATAAATCTAAAGACAGTTGACTCAAAAAATTAAATTTAAAGCCAGTGATTATAGTAAAATTGCTGCACCTTTTGAGTTAAAAATCCTTGAAGTCTACTTTAGTTTTTCCTATGGGGCCATTGTTGCTAAGGGCATGACTGGTGTCTATGTCTGCACTTGTTAAGATTTGTGCACCATGAATTTGAGAAATTGGGAAAAGAAACGGGTTGCCTTGCGGAGGTGTTTCTTTATTGTTGCATGAGTTGTGGTCTTTAATTGAGATTTGTAGGTGTTCGAGATTTTTAGGCGTTTTATTGGTTTAAGGTTTTTAATATGTTGGTACATATGGCACTGCTCAATGACCGACATTAAAACCTATCATTTCCCACTTACGATGGGTAGCTTAATCAGATCATTACATCTTTTCAGACCTGCTAATGCAATTAGACACTATTTTAGGGGTCAACTAGAATTTGCCAGAATTTAAAGAAGCACATGGATCTCCTTGCATTCACGGATTTGAGAATTTTGATAAATTAGGGTTTTCCATCCCTAAGTTTTTTTAATTTAGTCATCTATTTTTATTTACGTTAAATAAGTTCAATTTGATTGTAATTTCTACTTTCATGGTAGATACCATTATTTAGAGTCATTTTAGTGGGATTAATTAGGTTCATTTGGTGGTCAATTTTTATTTCCTTATTTAATTTTGCAATTCACCCCTTCCTATACAAAGGGAATATAAGGCTATCGTAGGTTAAGTTATGATACTGGCAGGGTGGGAGGTCATAAAATATGGGGTTGTTTGTTAATGCAAACCAACATATTATAGTGGCAGGGTGGGATGCCATATATGGGCTAGTCTTTGGGCTCCTAAATAGGCCTTAATTTATGCTAGGCTTTTAGGTTACTTGGCTTGGGCCTTTCTATGCTTGAACTCCGCCTGAAAATTTAAATAGACCTTACTTTATGATGGGCTTTTAGCCTAGCTATGCTATTTGGTTTAGTCTTGGTTGGAGTCACGGACATTGTGATCAAGGAGAGGAGATCGAAGTACAATCTACTCAATCATCGAGAATTAACAGTGATAGAAATGTTGTATGTGGCAACAAGATGCCAAATCAACACAGGGGTGGCATCACGAGGAGCGGGATGGCAATGCCAAAGCATCAAGGGGTGGTGAGAGGCGTTATACTTATAGTTGATGGCTAGTTAGCGGTGCTAGAGCAACGCCTAGGTATTGGCATACCCACTTGAGTGGTGGTGTTGGCGGAGGCAGCCTGGGCGGTGGTGCACCTGGGCATTAGCATGATGCAATTGCAACATAACTGGGCGACGGTGTAGGTGGACCCTTCTTGGGAGGTGTTGCAACCCCTTGGGAATCGAGCAGTTATATGACCCCTTGATTGGTGCAAACGACGATATTTAGGCGGTGGTCTATCGAGGAGGGGAGGGGGAGCGGGTGGTGGTGCGCGATGGCGAAGGGGGTCCGTCGGAGGAAGGTGGCGGGGGGTAGACTTCGGTCTCGCACCGGAAGCCTGGGCGTCGGTGTTTCGGTTGCGGGGAGCAGGGACATGTCGCTTCGCTGTGTCCCCTACCTCCGAGGTGCTATTCTTGTGGGGGGTTGGGTCATCGTCAAGCTTCGTGCATGGCGTCTAGCCAGGGTCGTGGCTACTCTCCCTTTGCCTCGGCTGGTTGCTTGGTACGTGAAGGAAGGTGCAACATGCAAAGTGCGGAGTTTTCGCGAGGTGGTCCCTCCTTTGCGGAGGTGGTTCGTAACGAGCGCAGGGTGGTCGGTTGCTCTCAGCCAGCGTTGTCTGAGGATGCCGTGGGGAGGAGGTGTTCGAAGCGCGATACCCAGGAGGGGGAGGTTGCTAGGGGCGTGGGCGTGCATGCGTTGATCGGGTTTGCTGTGAGGGGCCTGCTTGATTGGGACGTGGTCCTGCGACACGTTCATGGATTCTTGGGTGCAAGCTTCGGTGGCGATGTCGTGAAGCTGACTGTGACGAGGTGCTGCGTGCGTGGTTTGACGCCGGACCAGAGGGATCGGTTGCTTCGCAATGAAGATGTGGCGAACGTTTGCTGGAGGCGGTTTTCGTTACGCGGATGGGGTCTGTTCGGAGGTTGAAGTGTGCGTGGCGAGAGTTAAGGGCGTTCCTTTTCTTTCGCGGTTGCTTGGCTGTTTGAGGAAGGCGCTGAGGAGGTGGGGCTCGGTCAGGGAGGTGCTGGATGATGGTCTCCATCCTGGGACGTCTGTGCAAGACACACGGATCCTGTTCGAATGCAGCAAGCGGTTTCTCGACGGTGTCGGGGAGAGGAGCTTGTTCGCAGAGGTGGAGGTCGGCTGCTTCTCGTTTACTGCGGAATTGGTGATTGAGGTTCCTCCGCCTTCTCCGGCGGTCGTGGCGGCGGAGGACGGTCGCGTGTCCTGTGGCGCTTCGGATGGCGAGCTGGCGGTTGGTTTTCCAAGGGGTCCCCTCGGGGGAACGGTTTCTCCTCTCCCTTACGCGTGGCGGTTCGGGAACCTCTCCTCAGCTCTGTTCGTGCCACTAGGATTATTCTTTATGCAGGGTGACGTGGCGGCACGTGCCCCGGGTGTGTCGGCTGCTGTGCTTGAGCCGGTCTCTGTTTCGGACTCATCGAAGTTTTGGACTGGTTTCAGGATCCGGTTACTGGTTCGAGCTCTAAGACGGGTGTGGAGCCTTTTGCTGGTTCGGACCGCGGTTGGTCGTGGCCGGATCCGGCCCGGCATGCTCCTGCCACGACATGTGGCGGCTCCGTGCGGTGCTTCACTCCCTCCTGGGAGCTCCTTTGCTCGCAGGGGGATGCTCTGAAGATGATCCCTTTCTCCTTCCTCGTTCAGGACTCGGCGGTGGGGGGCCCTCTAGCGCTGGATGATGTCGGGGAGGCTGCTGCGCCTTCTTCGTCGGATACCGGCCTCTCCTCTAACGGTGTTCTTGGCGATGCGAGTGGTTATCCTTCAGTGGTCTCGGACGGCGAGGGGGCTGCCGACAGGAGGAGCGCTAAAAGATATAGAAGGAGGAACAAAGCCAGGTCGGCGCGGCCGGAGGATGGGACGTGTCCTCCTTTGAAGGGGCTTGTTGCGCAGACCGTGGGCATGGTCAGGGCGGTGGCAAGTTTCGAAGTTTCCAAATGAAAGTTCTCTCTTGGAATGTTCGTGGCCTAGGAGACCCGGATAGGCGTAGGGCTGTGGGTTCCAGGTGTATTGAATAGGGTTGCGACATCGTCATGTTCCAGGAGACGAAGCTTCAGTCTGTGGCAGATGATGATTGGAGGTCCTTTGGGGCGGGCGCCCTGGATCAGTTCTGTGCTCTTGACGCGGCGGGGGCCGCGGGTTGTTTGCTGGTGGCATGGAGGTCATCGCGTTTTTCGTTGGAGTCGGTGAGCCGCGGGAGGCATGTTTTAACAGTGGTTCTCATTTGTTGTGGTCCTTTCGTGAGATTGGTGGTCTCATGTGTGCACGGTCCGTGCTGCGGGACGACGAGGGCGCAGTTGTGGGATGATATGATGGAGGTTGGTAGGGTTGTGGGTGGTAGTACCTGGTTGATCGGGGGCGATTTCAACGTCACTTTGTTGTCGTCGGACAGACCTGGGGGAAGGGGAGGCCAGGATCCGGGCTCGCTCGCTTTCGGCGACACTGTGGATTCTTTAGACCTTGAGGTGCTGGACGCGGTGAATACCGCATATACTTGGAGGAGCTCCAATTCTCGGTCGCGTCTGGATCGGTTCCTTGCTTCCAGTGCGCTTATGGAGGCCTTTGATCTTGCCTCGGTTGAGGTGAAGCCGCGGGGGTACTCAGATCATAACCCGATCTTGTGGTCTTCGGGGGAGGTGCCGGACCAACGGGGTTTGTTCAGATATGAGAAGTGCTGGCTGCTCGAGGATAATTTTAGGGGCCTGGTGGAAACGCATTGGTCGGAGACAACTGTTTTGGGGTCCGCGGCATCTCGTTTTGCCCAGAAGCTTGATTCGCTGCGGGTCCGGTTAGCTGCTTTCAAGAGGGAGTCTAGAGCGGCTAGATGTGCAGCCAGGGTGGATGCGGAGGAGACTATTCGCCGGCTTGACGAGCTTGGGGATAGCAGGGATCTCTCGGAGGTGGAGCTAGCTGATCGCGTGGCTGCTCAGATGGTTGTTGCTCGGGAGTATAAGAAGCGCGTGACGGAGTGGAGGCAGCGCTCAAGGAGCAGGTGGCTTAGGGAGGGGGACGCAAATACTTCATTCTTTCACCGCGTGGCAAGTGGGGGGCGCAGGGCGAATGCGTTGCGTTCCATTGTGGTTGGGGGGACGCATGTGGAGGGTAATAGAGAAATGGGGAGGGCTATTGCAGATCACCTCAAGGAAGGGGCTTCGTCGACTATCCCCATGCGGTGGTGGTGGTTGGGCTCGGGCACGCGGGTGGTGGCACACGATCAGGCCGAGTGCCTTGTTCGCGACTGGTCTCTGGAGGAGCTTAAGGACGCGGTGTGGGAGCTGAATGGTGATGCAGCTCCTGGCCCGGATGGGTTCCCAGTGGCGTTTTACAAGGATTTTTGGGATCTTGTGGGCCATGAGGTGCTTGATGTGGCTCTCGAGTTCTGCAGGGGGAACGCGGGTTTCGACAGGATCAACATGGCTCTCGTTATTCTGCTGCCGAAGTCGTCGACGCCGGTCTCCATTGATGACTTCCGCCCTATTTCGGTGTCGAACGTCATTTATCTCATTATTGCAAAGGTTCTCGCTACTCGGTTGTCTGGCGTTATTGGCAGTGCTATTTCCCCGTCGCAATCGGCCTTCATTAAGGGGCGACAGATTGCCGATTGTCTCACGTTGGCGTCGGAGATCATTGCTGATTGGAAAAGGAGGGAGGTGCGTGGCATCATGTAGAAGGTTGACTTCAGAAAGGCTTACGATTGCCTGGATTGGAGGTTTCTTTGGTCGGTGCTGAGAAGGAAGGGATTCCCGGAGCTGTGGATAACGTGGTGAGGCGTTGTATCACCACTGCCTCGATGTCTGTCTTGGTCAACGATCGACCGGAGGGGGGTTGGATTCAGCCGAGGAGGGGGGTCCGGCAGGGGTGCCCCCTTGCTCCATTGGTGTTTATACTGGCGGCCGACATTTTATCTGATTTTGCGGATATTTTGGTTGGCATCGGCCTCTCGCGGGGCTTTTCCAGGGGGGATTTGCATATTCCGATCTTGCAATACGCTGACGATACTTTATTTTTCTTGATGGGAAAGGGGGTGGCGGAGGCGAGGGGGATGGCCGTGGCTTTGGAGATCTTCGGCAAGCTTTCTGGGCTGATCAAGAATGAGGCCAAGTCCATGTTCGTGCCCTTCGGCCCTGCGGTCTTGGACCGAGATGCATATGCGGTGGCTTTAGGGTCGACGTATTCTTCGCTGCCGATGGATTACTTGGGGATGCCGTTGAATGTGGCGAGGCCGCGGCTGAGTGATTGGCTGAAAGTGGTGGAGAAAGTGGAACTGAGGTTGGCGGGCTGGAAGTCCGCGTTGTTATCACGAGGGGGCAGGCTTGTTCTGCTTAAGGCGGTTCTTTCGGCGATTCCGATTTATTTTTTATCCAATCGTAAGATGCCCAAGGGGATCAAGGCCCGGCTGGAGAAGTGTATGCAGGCCTTTCTATGGGGTAAGAGAGGGGAGGGGGCGAGAGGGATTCACTTGGTTGGGTGGGAAGATATTACGCACGGGAAGGAGCAGGGGGGGCTGGGGATCAAGTCGCTTGCTCAGATGAATGAGGCCTTGCTCCTAAAGTGGGCGTGCAGGATATGGGGGCCCGGGGAGGATCTTTGTCTCAATGCCGTGCGGGGGATTTATGACGTGGGGGGTGGTTTGCCGTCGCAGGTCTGCCTTGTTGCCTCGCCCTCTATGTTTTGGAGGGGGGTGGTGGAGGTGTTTTTGAAGAACGTCGGGCTGTTCAGGCCGGTGCTTGGCGGGGGGGGGGGGGGGGGGGGGGAGTCGGTTTCCTTTTGGTTGGACGATTGGGAGGGAGGGGGGGACCACTCTGTTCCCGTTTCCCGCACCTCTTTGCTTTGGCTGCCGATAAAGAGTGTTCGGTTGCGGCTTGTTGGGGGGATGGGGTCTGGTGTCCAACCTTCGTGGCGAATTTCTCGGATCAGAGGCTGGAGGAGTTGTTGGTGATGCTCGAGGCGATGCAGGAGGTTGGGCGCCCTCCTGGGGGGCGTGATCACTGGTGCTGGAGGGAGTCCCCTTTCTCGGTAAAGAAGGCTTGCGGTGCTATTCCTAGGCCGCCTCCGTCCCTGTCGGAGGAGGTTTCTCTTGTTTGTGCCTGTATTTGGGCTCTGAAGCTTCCGGAGCGGGTTGGCTTCTTTTTATGGCTGATGAGGAGGAAGAGGTTGATGACGAGAGACCGTTGTGCTCGGCTCTTAGGCGTGTTGTCCGACAGGTGTCTTCTCTGTGCTGCGGCGGTCGAGTCTGTGGAGCACTTATTCTTCTTGTGCCCCGCGGTGGTTGAGATTTGGCAGGGGGCTGATTTGGGTTGGTGTTGCACTGCTGATCTTCACGCGTTCTGGTCTGCGATCCAGGCTAATAAGCGAAGGCCGAGGCTGGAGGTTCTGTATCATGTTGCCGTGCTGTGGGCGGTGTGGCGGGGGAGAAATGATCTCGTGTTCTCGGGACAAAGGTTCTACAAGGAGAATGTGGTGGCTTGTGCGAAACACCTGGTGAGGGATTGGGCGTTGTAAAGGTGCTGTAGCGTGGCTTTTGGTGGCTTTCTTTTTTGTTGTCCCTAGTGTTTGTTACTCCTTTTGAATAAGATTTTTGAGGAGTGCACCTTCGAGTGTATCCCCCTTGCTTCCGGTTTTCAAAAAAAAAAAAGAACTTCGGTATAAGACCGTCACTTTGGTACAAGGCCTCAAATGTCGGTTTCGGTCACCATTTCGGTATCGACCAAAACAGAATTTCGATGGAATTTCCGTGGAATTTCGACCGAAATTTCGGTCATTTCGGTCATTTTTTGTACTAGGACCCCCATATTTCGGTTATTTCGATCATTTCGGCCAAATTTCGGTTTCGACTGGATATCGATATTCGACAGAATTTCGACCGAATTTCGCTGAAATTTGAGGCCATGCTTTGGTACCATGTGGAAAAATATTGAGTGAATTAGTAGATTTTTATTCAAGGTATAGGGCTTCTTATATAATATGAAACCTTAAAATCATAATGACGGAAATTAAATTAAGGTCCTCAACAGGAATCCTAAACATAAAAAGGTTACTAATAGAAAGTACTAAACATAGGAAATACGTAAATAGAAATTAATAATTGTCAATAACATTAATAACTAGCACTAGGCTTGACATCTCCATGACAGTTGGGAAACTTAGTTTTTAAGCTCACATATGCATGCCTATTGGGACACAACCATGATGGTCTCGAAGTATATCAAGGAGACCACTAGAATAATCAATTCTTTACTAAAGGATCGCCACTAAATACTATTGTTGGAGTATGTAATAGAGGGGTAATTGGATCTCTCCAAGATCCAATTACTCCACAACATATTGTTGTGGGATATGTAGGATGCCTTGTAAATAGGAAGTCCGCCTCAAATTTCCGACCTACCTCATCGCAACCTTGTCACATGGAGGAGTAAGAAACAATCTATGGTATCTTGTTCGAGTGCATAAAGTGAATGTAGGGAAGTGGCTTAAGTAACAACATGCGATTTTTATTGATTTTCATCATCCACCAAAAAGAGTGATGGAGTTGAGATGCTACAACACATCTATCATGCATATAACAAACAACCCCATATTTTATAAGAGGCCTAAATATATAGAGATTGACTGCTACTTCATTAGGGACCTCATCTAGTGTTGGAGTATAAGGTGTATGCGTCTATTGTGTTGTAGCAGGGTAAATGGATCCTGGAGGAGATCCATTTACCCCACCCAGTTGTTTAATCCCACATCGTCCAGTGGTGGGACTTGGAGGCTCTGGAGAGGCTATATAAGGAGCCCCAGACCTCCTGTACTCATTGAGAAAGTGCAATGCATAACATGCCCCTTTGGGGGCTTCTCCCGTGGTTTCATCCCGCTCCTCACGGAGTAGGGTTCCACATAAAATCCCGTGTGTTCTTAAGTTTTTCTATCTTTATTTTTGATTCCGCTTCCGATTTTCTAACATGGTATCAGAGCGGGTTCGATTCTCGAGGAATCATGTTATGTTTTTCTTTATTTAGTCGAGTTTCGATTATTGTTCGTGGATTTGTTCGTGGAGATATTCATTTCAAGTATTGGGTTTCATTGTGAATTCCTAATTCTCGTTGCTGGTTCTCTCTGTTCCGCGGCACGTGCATCTCCTTGTGGTGCCACAGTACGATCGATTCATGCTTGCAACCTCAGGTGAAGTCCATCTTCCTCGCAACCTGGCGACACAGAGGGAGCCCATACTCCCAGGCGATAATCATTCAAGGCGGCTTCCCCAGACGGAATCTCCTCCTCGTACGTGCGCAGGCCCTCGCGCGACCATCAAGCCCTCCAGGCGGCGGTTCACACGCAGAGGCGTCAACCTCCTCCTTCCAGTTTCCATGCGTCGTCAGCCATCCAGGCGTACCCCAGATGGAGGCATCGAGCCTCTGTGCCGCCCAGATTGAACCCCATCTCTGCACAGCTCCGAGTCGTAGGCGGCAACCCTAGTCAATCGCGCCAGTGGGGTCGCGATGGCCGCCCTTCTCCCGGTGGCGGCGACCCCAGCCACGGTCCAGCGCGCATCGAGCAACCCAAGCGGCTTCGCCCCAGTCGCGCGCAAGCCCTAGTCCAGCCATAGCGCCCCTCCCTCACGCTCCAGCCGTGGCGACGCTCTCCCAACCTCCGGTTCCTCCCGATGCCGCCCCGTGAAGCAGCAGCTTCCCTTGGAGGCGCTGGTTGCGAAGGGTTTCCCTATGGGGAACCCGTTGTAGGGTTTTGACCCAAAAGGGGGTCCATCGTTAATAAAAGGGGGGGGGCTTGTGCAGTAGGCCCATGTGGGCCGTATGTATTGAAAAAAAAACAAAGGGGTCTGATGTCACTTTAGGCCCAAGTGGGCTGCCCTGAAAAAAAAAGAAAAAAAAAGAGAGAAGAAAAAGGAAGAAGAAAAAAAGGCGCGTACAAGAAAAAAAGGCCGTACGCATGGTTTAAAAAAAGGAGTTTTATTTGAAAGAGTCGCATACAAAGAAAAACCGTATGCGATTTTCAAAAAAATGAAACGGCCAAAAAACATGATTTTGAGAAGCCCAAAAAATTTGTAACGGCTTATCTTGTTTTATTTTCCCGCATTTATGTATCTCTTTGTCTTCTCCCAACTTGGTCGACGTCCATGTTTTCCGACAAGTATGGGAGAAAGGGGGAGTATATGTAGAGTCACAGGTCTTCTTCTAGCCATATTCAGATGTTCGAGATTCACAGGCAGATTTCCAGACCATTCAGATTCCAGACTCTACAGTTTTTCAGACTCGACGATTAATTCCGAGTCCAGTTTCAGACACGCACGAGTGTGCGGTCATAGTCAGATGAGCATATGTTGCCATCATCAGTTCGCGGTCCCCATCATTCTTCTAGTTGTCAGGCCAGAGTTTTCATATGAGCCATAGGGACTCTAGAGCAGAGGACCATTCCCTATGCCATTGAGGGCAAGGGTTTTCATGTGTTATCATAGGTACACCAGAGCAGTGCACCTTTCTCTGAGCCAGATGAGAGAGACCCAGTTCTCCGACGAGGAGACTTCAGGCGCAATCCAGACTCGATGGTCAGATTCCGAGTCTTCAGTCGACTCACACTCCAGCCCGTTCGTCCTCCTCACCTGCACGGCATGAGAAGCAACGTCCTCGACTGCAACAATGTGCGCGTTGGGTTGATATTGTCCGTAGTATCCTGTAGCGTTGAGTTGAGTCTCTTTATGTTTGTCCAAGCTGAGCATTGCATGCTCCAGCTTGAGGGGGAGTGTTGGAGTATAAGGTGTATGCGTCTATTGTGCTGTAGCAGGGTAAATGGATCCTGGAGGAGATCTATTTACCCCACCCAGTTGTTTAGTCCCACATCGTCCAGTGGTGGGACTTGGAGGCTCTGGAGACGCTATATAAGGAGCCCCAGACCTCCTGTACTCATTGAGAAAGTGCAATGCATAACATGCCCCTTTGGGGGCTTCTCCCGTGGTTTCATCCCGCTCCTCACGGAGTAGGATTCCACGTAAAATCCCGTGTGTTCTTAAGTTTTTCTATCTTTATTTCTGATTCCGCTTCCTATTTTCTAACATCTAGCGAGGACTTCTGCGGGCTTCCAATGTTACCTTTGTAACCTAGATTTCTAATATGCTTATCAAAGCACAAAAAAATCAAAGCACTTTTCAGAGCCTCTTTTTAGCAATCCTGTGTAATTTGAGTATGTTAGATATTTGTGCTTTGGCTTGCAGGGGAGTGTTAGACCATGAGAGATGTTGCCCTTCGATGGTATTTTTGTATTTTTGTGTGCTCTCCCTAGTCGTAGCATCGTCTTATATATAGATACTAGGCGTCGTAACATTCTCTCATTCTTTTCTTTCCATGATGGAGATCCTCATTGCTATAGAAATGGGTTATGATTCATGAAGGTGATCCCTGAAGTCTTCCATTTGTCAAAGAGGTAGATGGGATGTGATGTGGGTTTTCATTTTTTATTATGTTGCTGGTTTCACAGAGGTGTCTCAGCAAATATTGTATTCTATTGATGAATTAGTGTGTGGAGCCACCATAAGCTAGAGATAACGTTGAAGGAGGTGATGTAGCCTTTTGCTTCAGCTGCTCCATGTACCAACTAGGACCTAGTCCTCTATCAGGGGATGTTCATTGATGCAATTAAAGGAACTGGTGTGCCCACTTGTGGCAGTGTTCCCCACATACAAAGATAATTGGAGCATGGCCACCTAAAAAGAATGTCTATTCAAGGGAGCAAAGTCACCACTATGCGATTGGAATGATGGGTAGGGATGGTGTGCGATGAGAGAGATGCGACTGAAATATCTATAAAGTCAACGTAAAGAGATCCCCCACTTTGATCATACTATATCATTTTTTGACCAAGTTATAATTTTTTGCGATTATACAAAACTTTGGGAATGGCTATTTCATCCTACTATAAAGATATATTATTGAAATCTAAGTCGCTGATATTATATACATGAGGGAAGTTCACTAAGGGAACTCAAGGAAGTGAACAAGCCCAGGAGTTTTTTTTTAAACCAAAAAAGAGGGAAACATGCTATGGTGTCCGCCCCAAAATTATATTAATAATAAAGGATGATACAAGGAGACTTACATTAGCCAGGACTCAAGAAGAGTCTTAGAATGAAAAAGTACATTACCACAGTAAAAATATTGCAATGAAAAGAATGCACTGAGATATCCTTTGAGAAGAATGCACTGAAAAGAATGCACTTTGAGATGTTACTAATAGAATAAATGTCGGCTGGCTAAAGTGGAGAGGAGCCTCTGCTGTTCTCTGTGATAAGAAAATTCCTTTAAAAATTAAAGGAAAGTTTTACAAAGTAGCCGTGAGACCTGCTATGCTTTATGGATCCGAATGTTGGCCTGTGAACCATAAACATGTGCAAAGAATGAATGTAGTAGAAATGAAAATGTTAAGGTGGATGTGTGGATACTCACGTAAAGATCAGATTCGGAACGATGTAATCAGAAAGAAAGTTGGTGTAGCTCCGATCGAGGATAAGATGCGAGAAAATCGCTTACGATGGTTTGGACATTTGCAAAGAAGATCAGCTGATGCACCAGTTAGGAGATGCGAGTGTTGGGATGTTGAGCCGGCTAAGAGAGGGCGAGGACGTCCCAAGAAGTGTTGGAAAGAGACCATACGAAGGGATCTTAGTTTTGTAGATATAAGCCCGGGATTGACTCAAGATAGATCTGAATGGAGGCGAAGAATCCATGTAGCCGACCCTACTTAATTGTGGGAAAAGGCTTTGTTGTTGTTGTAAAAGAATGCACCATTCGTGGCTAACCAAATTGCCCACACAATTGCCATTGGGCGCAAAATATCCTCCCTAGGACGATGCCTAGCTCGGACAAGAGAGTCCCAGAAGAGATTCGGATTTTGAAGGTTCAACCAATTAATGTCTAGCTCCGACCAGATCGAGATGTTTTCGAACAATGGAAGGTGTGCTCAATCGTTTTAACATGTGTTTCTCACATGGGACGTTTGTTTGAGATATTCGGGAATAATCTAGATTAACGATCCCTAGTCATAATGCATCTTCGTAACAACCACTTAAAGAATCCAATTCTACCTGGTAATTTTAGGTCCCACATAAAGTTATAGTCACGAACTAGTGTGTTTATCCTCGTCTATGGAGGTCTGCTGATGGCTTTGTAGGCTCTGCTAACTAAGAAGTTATTATACTTCTACACCCAATGATCATGACCCTCACTTGGTCTCTCTATCTGCCTAATGGAATCCAACATGCCAAGGAAATCCTCAAATCGTTGATCTGAGAAATCTGTTAGGAATGAGGACATCCAATTTCCGTCCAACCGACAATTAAATACCCGGGCATCTTATCAACAGACATTAGCCAAAACGAACAATCGAGGAAATCTAGAGGTGAAGGATCCCTGACCTGACCAGTTAGCGGACCCGAATGCGAAAGGTTTTTCGTTACCCGGCATCAGACAAAATAAATCCTGAAAACGCAGCATCACTGAGGTAATTCCCTTCTAGATGGCTGACTTGTGGAGCAATGGATGGTGGGATAGATCCTCTCTGACCCCCACCTCATAAATATTCTGTATGAGACGACAACATAACCCACTAAAGCATAAGAGCCTCATTCGTGGTTTCCAGACGGGAGATCCCGAGTCCTCCTTCCCTCTTCGACAAAGTAACTATCTCCCAGTCAATAAGGTGCATTCCCGATCCATCGTGCCCCGATTTTCCCCAGAGAAATCTTCCCATGATCATCTCCAACCTGTGTCGGACCCCTACAAGGAGCATGTGAGATGGCATATAAACCACATGGATAACAGAGAGAACAAACTTTACCAAAACAAGTCATCCACCGCGTGATAAAATTGTTGCCTTCCATCCGAAAAGTTTCTTTTCCTTCTTCTTCACTATCTGAAGCCATTCTGACAACTTGAGTCTACTCGCTGTCAATGGGAGACCAAGTTATCGAATCGATAGAGTTCCATGATCTGCACCCAAAGCCTCACAACTAGCCCATGCCTCAAGCTCTGATAGTTCGAAAGGGATAATGGAAGATTTTCCACAATTCAAAATAAGCCCGGATAATTCACCAAAGATTTCCACTGTTGAAGCCATTCCCTTCGCCTCGACCACGCCACCTTCGATGAAAAAAATGTATCATTTGCATATTGTAAAAGAGGGATGGAGATATCCCCGGAGGTATAACACACAGTTAAGTCGTTACTTTGTACCCTATCAACCATGCAAGATAGCACGCCCGCTGCAATAACAAAGAGCACACCCCACTGCGGACCTGCGGTTGAAAATAACCTCCCTCAGGGTGGCCATTTACAAAATTCGAGTAGGATGCTGTTGTGACAACGCTTCATCCAAGAGATCCATAAGTCCGAGATCCCCCTTCTTGACATCACCATTCATAGAAATCGCCAATCCACCATGTCATAAGCTTTAGTGAAATTTACCTTCCAAAGAACGCCTTTTGTTTTCCTTCTTTTCCAATCTGCTATAATCTCAGTTGCCATTGCCAAACTGTCCTCGATCTGCCTCCCTAGAACGAAGGCCGATTGTAACGGTGAGATGAGGTGTTCCAACACCTTTTTCAGTCTAATTGCTAAAACTTTAGCCACAATTAGGTAGATAACATTGGAGAGAGCTATAGGTTTGCAATCTTCTATTCTCTCAGAAGTCTCTTTTTTGGGCAAAAAAAAGATAAATGCTTTGTTGATCCTGTTGAATCCCGCATTACGCCTGGTAAACTCCTTCACCACCTCTACAACATCACTTCCCACCACTGACTAGAACTCATGGAAGAAGAAAATTGAGAATCCATCAGGTCCAGGAGCACCATCATCATTCAGGTTCCAATATGCTACTTTTACCTCCTCTATAGTTACGTCTTGCACCAGATGGCTTGCATGTTGCGCCGATAATTGTGCACCCCCTGACCTGTCCATCTCCATGTCCGAGCCCATGAGTTAAGAGACATGTACTCTGAAACTCCAATAATAGGAGAGACATGGATAGCCAGCCTGAGTAAGTGCTGTGCACGAGCACTAGGTGCGATAAAGAGGAAAGTTGATCTATTGGGGACAACGATTGGTAGAGTAAGTAGCACCAATCCATATACACTGAGAACACTTTATGAGCAACGTTGGAGTATGCGCCACTATTGTGGGAGTTGGGTAAATGGATCTCTTCAGGATCCATTTACCACATCCTATGGTTTAGTCCCACATCTACCAATTGTGAGATGTGGAGACTCAGTGAGGGCTATATAAGAAGCCCCTCACCCTCTGTATCCAGTGAGAAAGTGCAATGCATAAATCATCCCTTTGAGGTGTTCTCCCGTGGTTTAATCCCACTCCTTAAGGAGTAGGGTTCCACGTTAAAAATCTCTTGTTCTTCATGTTTAATATTTATTTCTCTGATTCCGCTTCCGCATCATATTTTATAATATGGTATCAAAGCGGGTTCAATTCTCGAGGGTTTTTTCTTGAAGATTTATCTTTTAACTTGTTCGAGATTCGATTATCATTTGATTATGTTCCAAGATCTGTTCATATCGTTGAAGTTCAAGTAAATTCTAGGGTTTCTTATGAAACCCTAATTTCTGCACATCTCCGAGCCGCAGATCAAGACTCCAACCGCGGATCAATTGCCTCTTTCGTCATTCAGATCTATCTCCAGGCGGCTCCTCATTGGGGTCGCAAGACTCTCCCATACTTTCGAGGCCCTCCGGGCGACGATACTCCGTACAACAGGCCCTATCGAGATTAGTACCCAAGCGGAGAAGCCTACATCTTGCAGGCGAAAGGGGGAGGCGGCGCCCTCAAATCATCTTTAGACAGCGACCTCGACCCCAGGCGGAGCCCCATCGGGGAAGGGGCTCCAGGCGGCGGGCCTTCAGAGATAAGACTCTTCCTGCACAACATTGGGCAGTGAAAATTACATGCACAGGTGACCTCCAGGCGGATCACTGCCCTTCTCTGCTCCACATCTCCTCCAATAGCCGCAGCCCTAAAACACGCCGCCAGTTCGAAGAAGCGTGAGACCTCGCACGAGATCTCCACCCAACAGGTCCTCCGTGAGATGGAGTTCACGAGAATCTCCAGAAGATGGGGCTCCCAGCGATGGAGCCTCCAGGCGACGACGCTCGAGCATCTCCACTGCCTTCGTGATCTTCAACAGTTCGATCCTAGGCCAAGCGATGCCGTTGCACCTTGACAGTCCTCTCATCTGCATGATCTCCAGATACCCCCCTCCCATTGAGCCCCGCAACAGATCCCAGGCGGCGCCACCCGTGCCATGCTCAGCGGGGCAATAGATCCAGGCGGCGATGCTCCCTCAGCGGTGCAACAGATGCGCACCAAGTGGCCGCACCTCCTCTCAGGCGGCCGCACCTCTTCTCATCCACCGCCTCCCCAATCTACAGGAGTCAACCCCAATCGTGGGGGCAATGCAAGGGGAACCCTAAATAGGGCTTCTTCCATACATACCCAAGTCAGGGCCCGATGGACCGATTCATTTATTAAAAAAATGAAGGGACCTCTCCAAAGTTAGGACGCGACAGTTCGAGACAAGATAAATGGGCTGCCACGTGAAAAAAAATGTATTTGTTTTTTAAAAAAGGGAAAAAAAGACGCATATAAAAAAACCGTACACGGAAGAAAGGAAGGAAAAACCATAAAAATGGAACTACTTATTTAAAAAAAAGGAGGGAAATAACAAAAAAATGAAAAAAAGAAAAGAAAAAAGGGTGAAAAAATGTGAACAACTTATGTGATATCTCCCCATTTTTCATGTCTTGTCCCAACTTGGTCGACGTCATTGTTTTCTGACCAGTCTGGGAGAAAGGGGAAGTATTGTGTAGAGTACATGTCGGATCCAGATTCTCCAGGCCAACCAGATTCCATAATCTACAATTCAGATATTCAGACTCGACGTCAGATTGGTTCCCAGTCTTCAGCTTTAGACACACACATGTATGCAGTCCTTTTCAGATGTGCACATGTTTGCCATCATTGTTTGTAGTCCCCATCTTTTGTGTTTCAGCCATGGTTTTCATGTGATTCATAGGGACTCCAGAGTAGAGATCATATTCCGTATACCACGTGGGTTAGGGTTTTCATGTGGTTTCATAGGGACTCCAGAGTAGAAATCCCATTCTCTGAGCCAGCATGGGAGAGACCCAATTCTCCGACGAGGAGACTTTCAGACTCCATTCTCCAATGTTCATGAACTCCAGTACGAGATCCTTCTGAGGTTCCTATGAGAGAGAATCCACTTTGAGGTCCCTACGAGAGAGACCCATCTTCAGAGATCTGAGTATGGATAATTAGCGACATTCTTTATTCGATTCTTTCAGAGATGGAGCAGTTGTCCACATGTTGTGGTGAGCCAGAGTTCTCCAGGTGGAGACTCATTTTCAGTTGGTGACTCTAACAGGCGCAGTACAGAGTACACCCAGTTTGACTCGCACTCCAGCCTATTTGTCCTCCTCACCTGCACGACATGAGAAGCAATGTCCTCAACAGTAGCCGACAGTTGTGCGCATTGAGTTGATATTGTCTGTAGAGTCCTGTAGCGTGAGTTTGAGATTTCTTTCTATTTGTCCAAGCAGAGCATTGCATGCTCCAGCTTGAGGGGGAGTGTTGGAGTATGTTGAGTACACGTCACTATTGTGGGAGATGAGTAAATGGATCTCTCCAGTATCCATTTACCACATCCTATGGTTTACTCCCACATCTACGAATTATGAGATGTGGAGACTCAATGAGGGCTATATAAGAAGCACCTTACCCTCTGTATCCAGTGAGAAAGTACAATGCATAAATCAGCCCTTTGACGCGTTCTCCTGTGGTCTAATCACACTCCTTAGAGAGTAGGGTTCCATGTTAAAAATCCGTTCTTCATGTTTAATATTTATTTCTTTGATCCTGCTTCCGCATCATATTTTCTAACAAGCAACAATGATGGATTCATACTTGAATGCTACATGTAGAATTATTCCCTCCCATTGAGGAGTTGGGTTCTTTCTGGAACTTTGTTCTTGGGGGAAGTAGATAATCGCTTGCACTCAATGAGAAAATGGAGTTTTTTGTTATTTATTTTGTTGGTTTTTTAAAATGATTTTGGTTTATCTTTTATTTCTTTTCTTCTGTACTCTGTTTATATGTATTATAAAAAAACCTAAAATTTTCTAAAAAAAGGAAAAGGGGAAATGAAACTGAAAAAAGCAAGAAAAATGATAAAAAAGGTAAATAAGTAAAAAAGGGAGGTTGAAAAAAATAGAAGGAAAAAAGAGAAGGAAGAAGACAAAAAGAGAGAAATTACATCCTACGCGTTTCTTCTCTCAACTTGGAGAAACGAGAAGTATAAACAAGAGTTTCTAGACTCTACCTACTTTTTAATAGAGTTTAGACACTACCTCTGTTTATGTTTTCCAAAGAGGACTCTTGTCTATCCTTGGGAAAGGACAAGAATCATGTATGTTCATGTGGAAGCGACAATATTCATGCCCCATCCACTTTGTTCGTGGTCTTAAGATGCGTGCTATTGAAATCACAACCACCTAGCTTCAACTATATGTTTAGCTGACCGAAGTTTCTTTAAATATTTATTTCTATCAAAGAATTAGTAACCATTTATCATCTGAGGTAATGCAGTCCAAACCTTTTAATTATATTTTTAGAGGAGACATTGTTGTCGTCCCTATCGTAAAAGTCGATCAACTTGTCGAGTTGGGTGGGGGGGGGGGGGTAGCCGACTCGACTAGGCCCAATCGGCCATTAGTCGGTCAACCCGACTAATCGGGCCGATTAGTCAGCCGATTCTTCGGTCGACTTTTACATAGACTTTTTTTTTATTTTTTTGTTTTTTTAAAGCAAACTTATTCTAACATGCTTAATTTTATATTTAAAGTCGAGTACTTTTGTTTCATTATGATTGTATAGTAAATGTACAAATCTATGTAAATATATAAGAATATATGTATAAAAAATGATCTATATATTTGAAATCACAACAACAACAACAAAGCCTTTTTTTAATATTTGAAATAATTAAAAAAATTCAAAATCGACTAATGACCGACTAAATTCGATTAGTCACCCGATTGCCGATTAATCCTTAGTCCGTGATCCTACTGATTGAGTACCGACTATCGATTTCTGTGACCTTGGTTGTCGCATACCACTCGTGAGGTATAACCCATGCTTGTATTGCTAGTATGTATTGTAATTGTACAAATTGATTGGTTGACTTCGGTACCTCTTGTCACTCTCATGTTGACAATGAACAATTCATGGGACTTCAAGTCCCTCCTTCCAATAGGTTTGTTGTGCTTGATGATGATAGTCATTCCTCAGTTACATGACTTGGGGAGATCCATTTATATTTGACTTTGCCATTGTAGGATATTTTGCTTATTCTTGACTTTACTTTCACACTTTTTATTGTATTAATCAATTATCATGGATCTTAACTGCTATGTCATTTTTTATCCTTTATTATTGTGTTTCAAGATATACCGACAAACATGGTTATTGGGTATGGCTTTGAGTAGGCATATAAATATAGTGCAATCCCCTTTTATTAGTATTGCATCCACTTCTTCAAGAGAGGAACCTTCTACTTGGGCATTTACTCTGTTGAGTGCCTTAAAGGCTAGGGTTTAGTCCTTAGTGCATCACAGAAGCATGTAGATCACATCAAATACGATGTAGGGCAACTAGTCATACTAGTTGGTACGAGCGACAGAATTCAAAAATTTTAATTAGATGAATGCACATGATATGAGAAAACTTCTCAAATCGTTTCATCAAAATCACAAATGAGTTAAAGGATTACCTCTTAAAGCATGATTGGGATCGCGTGTCTCTAAACGAAGAGACCTCCTGTTTCCGATCCAATGAAGGATGCACTTGCGGGCGCATGGGTGAGACATGTAGATCCCGCAATCCGGGTTGGTGATCCGAGCGCGGAGTCTCCTGACTTCGTCTCACGAAATTGATAGCCTTCCTCACTAGCAAGATGCACTGAAGAGGGCGGAGATCCACGAGCAATCGATCCGGCAACACGACGGTGTTACGACGACGATGAGACTCTCAACAACCACAGTGGATAGACCACTTAGGGTTTGAGAGAGGCACTTGGACGTGTATGAGAATAGAGAGAGAGATTTGTTGCTTCTTCTTGTTGTTAGAGAAAGAGTTAGGTCCAACCTTCCTTTTGTAACAAATGGGATGTCCATGGAATCCAATCCATGTGCACACATAATCAACGATGTAGATTAATTTGTGCTTTCAAATCATTGTCCATAATATTGTTGCATAAATTTGCAGCAACAAGTAATTAATTTAAAAGTAAATTAAATATATTGAAGATCTGTCAATATAATTTAATTTAAATTAAATCAACCAAGATGGAATTACTTGGAAGGAGAGCAAGCTTCCTTCCATACATAGGGTGGACGACCACCAAGAATTAGGACTCAAGGTGGCCGTCCACTCCTATCAGGGCAAGGAGGCTGTCTCATTCCATATTTGATGAGATTTCATATCTCATAAAAAAATTCCACATGGACAACAACTTCTGTTGCAAAATTATTCCCCAGAATAATTCCAAATTATTTTGTGTTAATTTCAGGCATGCCATGAAAATTAGAATCATATTCAACCATACTATATAAAATGTAAATTGCATTTAGAATTAAATATTTAGTGTGAATCCAATTCACATCAACATTTAATTCGTAAGTAGTATTTACAATTAAATCTTTCCAACATATTATAAACCACATTTATAATATTTATGGTTATTATGGATAGTGATATCCACATTAATCATATCGTTGATAATTAAATCATATTTAGTTATCTTAGATGATTATTCTCATGTGTCCAGATAATATGAAAAATATTCATATTATTCATGATAATTAAATCACATTTAATCATCAACTTCTCAATGCTCAGATACATCATCAACAATGGAATCATTCTTGAACTCTTTCAAGAATAATATGCTTTCTTCATGGATACTTGGAGATAAGGACAGTGTGACTGTACATTCTTTGTATAGTGACTTGGATATTGATATCATATCTCAAACCTATGTCTCAGGGGCCTCGTAAAGATATTTGATTAAATCAAAATATAAATCTAATTTTCTCATTGCATCCGAATATCATTCATATCAATTTTCAATATTTGGAGTAAGATTAAATTACTAATCTACTAAGAGGATAAGTCACTAAAATCCAAATTTCTTTCATCACTCATTCGGAATGGATGTGACATGGTTATACAATCGTTTATGATCACATCATCCTTGAGTATTCCTAATACCCGTACATCCTGCATACTGGAAGACCTAGAGTAAACCCTAAGTTTTAGATCATATTATCATTAAGCTTCTCATTCAGTCATTGGGAGTTGGTATCGATCATATGCTTTCCAAAAGAATATATCATACCTACAATTTCTTATCATGCTTCTAAAACAAGACGACCATGCATGGAATTTGATCGGTCTCAATACCTCATGAGTGAGCTCATTTCTTTCGGTTCAGTAGTGAACCTGTATGATCCCTTTGAGAGATCGTGTTACTCATATGCCCTTGTATGCACATCAGCTCGCAAGTTTATAGACCTTGATTAGGTCATCAACCTAATGGTCTGCCTAATGTATATGCTTAGATATATAGTAACTCATCTATCTCTTGTCAGAGTATGCATGCCTATATCGTGACAACATACGATATAGGTCTTGGCTATCTCGATCTCGTTAAGTCAACTCTTTGACCTAACTTATCTGACACCTCCAAATCCCTATTCCTATGCAGAGGACCTGCATCAAGAGGTTGATCAGATATCAACCTTTAGAGAAGAATTGACATCTCCTTCTTAGGCTGGATATCATCTCTTTACAATCATTTGACGATGCTTGACGAGTCATCACTCTAACTCTTTAGATATCATCCAAGCACCATCATCTATGACTCAATAATTGCATCAACAGTTGCATGATTATTAAGATGGCCATGGTACATAACCCTAAGGGTGCGGTTGGTTAGCGGGTTAAGGCGGGTTAAAGAGACTTCAGACTCTATTCTCCAACGACCGTGGACTCCGACGAGGATTGCACTCTACGGCCTTTCAGTTCGACCCGTTTTCAGAGATGGAGCAGTTGTCCACTTGTTGTGGCGGGCCAGAGTACTCCGACGAGGAGACTCATTTTCAGTTGCAGTGACTCTGATAGGCGCAATACATAGCACATGCTCTCTGACGAGGAGATTCAGTTGACTCACACTCTAACCCGTTCGTCCTCCTCACCTGCACAACATGAAAAGCAATGTCCTCGACAACAACCGACAGTTGTGCGCGTTGAGTTGATATTATATGTAGTGCCATGTATTGTGAGTTGAGTTTCTTTATGTTTGTCCAAGCTAAGCGTTGCATGCTCCAATTTGAGGGGGAGTGTTGGAGTATTTGATTGAGCGCCACATGAGTTGTAGATGGGTAAATGGATAACTCCAGGATCCATTTACCCCATCCCAGTGTTTAGTCCCGCATCTACCAGTGGTGGGACTTGGAGGTTCTTTGGAGGCTATATAAGGAGCCCCAGACCTCCTGTATCTATTGAGAAAGTTGAATGCAACATATTTCCCTTTGAGGCCTTCTCCCGTGGTTTCATCCCGCTCCTTAGGGAGTAGGATTCCACGTAAAAATCTGTGTTCCATGTTTCATATTTCTAGTTTATGCTCTGTTTATCATTTTTGCTTATGTATTCCTATTTTTTAACATTTCTCATTAGGCTAATATCTGACCGACCTCTTGATGCAGGTCCTCTGCATGGGAATAGAGATTCGGAGGTGTCAGATTAGTTAGGTCAAAAAGTTGACTTAACGAGATCGAGATAACCAAAGTCCAATGTCGTATATTGTCACGATATAGACACACATCCTCTGAGCAGAGATAGATGTGTTACTATATGTCTAAGTATGTACATTTGGCAAACCAATATGTTGATGACCTAACCAAGGTCTATACACCGGCGAGTTGGTGTGCATATGAGGACATATGAGTAAATACGATCCCTCAAAGGGATCATACATGTTCACTTGTGAACCGGAAGATATGAGCTCACTCATGAGGTATTGGGACCGATTAAATTCCATGCATGGTTGTCGTGCTTTGGAAGCATAACAAGAATATGAAGGTATGATGTATGCTTTTGGAAAGCATATGATCGATACCAACTCCCAAATGACCAAGAATGAGAAACTTATTGATGAAACTCTAAAGATGACATTGTGAGATTGATCTATATCTTCGGGTTTATCATAGGTCTTCCAGTATGCAGTGTGTACATATATTAGGAATACCTGAGGGTGATGTGATCAAAACGATTGTATAATCATGACGCTTCCATTCCGAGGGAGTGATGAAACATGTTTGGATTTTAGGGACTCCTCTCAGTAGAGGAGTAATCTGATCTTGGTCCAAGTGTTGGACATTGATCTGAATGAGATTCAGATGCAATGAGAAGATTAGATTTACGACCTTGATTAAATCAATTATCTATGAGAGGTCCATGAGATCTGGATTTGAGATATGATCTCAATATCCAAGTCACTATACGTGGAACATACAATTGTCATGTCCTTATCTCCAATTACCTGCAGAGAAAGCGCATTATTCTTGAAAGAGTTCAAGAATAATTCCATTGTTGAATTATATCTAAGCATTGATAAATGGATAATTAATATGATTTAATTATCATGAATAATATGAATTTGATTCATATTATTTGAATACATGAGAATGATGATCCAATGTAATTAAATGTGATTTAATTATTATTGATATGAATAATGTGGATTGCACTATCCAATTATTCATATATATCGTAAATGTGATTTGTAATATATTAGAGAGAGACTAATTGTGTTTTATATTTGTTGATTAATTACTGATGTGAATTGGATTCACATTGGATGATTAATTAAAAACATAATTACATTTTATTTTGGGTTGTGAATGTGATTCACATAATTCCAATGGCATGATTGCAATCTTCACAAGATGATTGTGAATTATTTTTGTGAAATAATCTTGGAAATTTCAGGAGATAATGTAATCTCATGAATTGGAATGAGATTGGCTCATTCCAAGTCAAGAGGGTGGACGGCCACATTGTCCTAAAAGGACTTGGTGGTCGCCCCCTTTTTAGGGATGAGGCAATCTCTTCCTCCATTATCTCCAAGATTAAATGATTTAATTTCAAAATAAATATATTGATTTATCGATATATATATATATATATTTAAATTAAATTAATTGTTATTGTATTTTTTACAACAAAATCATGGCCATTGAAATCAACACAAATCAATCTCATGCATTGATTTTGTGTTATCCATGGATTGATATCCATGGACTTCCAAAATACTATATAAGAAGAGGCACCCCTTGCTCCTTGGAGGACTTCAACGATCGCTCTCTCTCTCATTCTCACGCCAAACCTTCTCCTTCTCCTTGAGTGGCCATCCACTCCTCTCATAAAGAGGTCGCCTCTATCGTCGCATCGCCGTTGTGTTGCTGCTTAGACGACTCTTGGGTCTCCATCTTCTTTGGTACGCCTCGCTCGTAAAGAAGACATTCGATCTCGTGGGACGAGATCAGAAGATCCATTGCTTGGATCAACAACTTGGATTGCGAGAAGCACACAACTCATCTCCGCGCTCGCAAGTGTCTCCTCCGACGGATCAGACTTGAGACAGGAGGTCTCTTCTCTTAGAAGCTCGATCACAACCACGCTACAAGAGGTATTCCTTTATCTATTGTGTGGTTAGATGAAACGATTCAAGAAGTGTTCTTGGATCATGTGGTTTCACTATTTTTTTAAATTCCGCTACACCGTGCAACTAGTGCGACTAGCCGCTCTCGGTCGTATATGATGCGATCCTCGTACTTCCGTGACATGCTTAAGGATTCTTCCATATCCTTCAAACTATTAGTCTAAAATCCTAATTAAATCCATATAAAATCCTCTTAGGCATAATTATATTCAAATATCTCTATTTTTCATTCTTGCAATCATGAAATTCGGAGTTTATTCATTGTTCTGAATTTTAGCTTAAATACATTCATATCACCTAAATTCCTTAATTCTATAACTTACACTGTGGATATTTTACTGAACTAAAAATATAATTAATTATATGCAAAAATACCCCAAAATCTCTCATTCTTATGGCCTGAAATCTGAAGTATATAATATCTTAATAATGATATGAAATTTGATTTAATAATGATATGCATTTAGAACTAAAAATTGCATAGCTTAATAATGATATGCAATTAGAACTAAAAATCAGAACTTTAATTGCATGAAATTAAATCGAATTTCATATCATTATTAAGATATTATATACTTCAGATTTCAGGCCATAAGTATGAGAGATTTGGGGGTGTTTTTGCATATAGTTAATTATAATTTTAGATCAGCAAAATATCCACAGAATGTAAGTTTTAGAATTAAGGAATCTAGGTGATATGAATGTATTTAAGCTAAAATTCAGACCTATGAATAAACTCCGAATTTCATGATTGCTAGAATGAAAAATTGAGATATTTGAATACAATTATACCAGAGAGGAATTCATATGGATTTAATTAAGATTTTAGACCAATATTTTGAAGGATATGGGAGAATCCTTAAGAGCGTCACAGAAGCGTGAGGATCGCATCATATACGATTGAGAGCGGCTAGTCGCACTAGTTGCATGGTGTAGCGGAATTTAAAAAAAATAATCGATGAAACCACATGATTTAAGAACACTTCTTGAATCGTTTCATCTAACCACACAATAAATAAAGGAATACCTCTTGTAGCGTGGTTGTGATCGAACCTCTAAGAGAAGAGACCTCCTGTCTCAAGTCTGGTCCGTCGGATGAGACGCTTGTGAGCGCGGAGATGAGTTATGTGCTTCTCGCAATTCAAGTTGTTGATCCAAGCAATGGATCTCCTGATCTCGTCCCACGAGATCAAACGTCTTCTTCACAAGCGAGATGCACCAAAGAAGACGGAGACCCAAGAGTCGTCTAAGAGGCAGCACAACGGCGATGCGACGACGGAGGCGACCTCTCTATGAGAGGAGTGGACGGCCACTCAAGGAGAAGGAGAAGGCTTGACGTGAGAATGAGAGAGACAGAGATCGTTGAAGTCCTCCGAAGAGCAATGGGTGCCTCTTCTTATATAGGGTTTTGGGAGTCCGTGGATCTCAATCCATGGATAACACAAAATCAATGGATGAGATTGATTTGTGTTAATTTCAATGGCCATGATTTTGTTGTAAAAAACACAGAAATTAATTTGATTTAAATTAATATATATTAATAAATCAATATACTTAATTTCGAAATTAAATCATTTAATCTTGGAGATAATGAAGGAAGAGATTGCCTCATCCCTAAAAAGGGGGGCGGCCACCAAGTCCCTTAGGACAATGTGGCCGTCCACCCTCTTGATTTGAAATGAGTCAATCTCATTCCAATCCATGAGATTACATTACATTCCTGATCATTGGATAATATTGCTAGATGGGCGCATCATATCATTTTGTTGTTTTAAGATTTTATGTTTTTTTCTTGATGCCATGTATAGGTAAATGAGATCGCCTGGAACACCACTGGAGAACTTTTCTTTCTGACCACTGGAAATGGTGAGGGGTGAGCTTGGATGTGTGTACCTTATCTTCGTGAGAATAAGTACAAAGTATATTCCTAAAATGCAGGTACAGTTGAAGTTTTGGCATATCCTTCTCTGCGGGTTCTTCACACCCTTGTGGCACATACTGCTGGTTGCTATTGCATTGCAATTGATCCTGTAGGAACGTACGTGATATGATTTACAATATTTTTTTGAATACGCCTTATACTAAATACGGTATCTTTGAATTGTTTGTTTAGATGTGCTCTTTTTAACTGGTATATCAACGTCTGTTTTATTCAGAAAAATCCTCGTCCAATTAGATTTATCATATAATGCGCAATTATATCCAGATTAGTATGATCTTTCTCAGTAGTTTCTTCCAACTACTTTGATCTTCACCCACCTTTTAATGCCCATATCTAATGTCCATTTCTTGTTGAAATGTCAATGGATGATTGCTAGAGAATAATAATCATCATTGATAAAGCAAGAAAAGATGATGCATATTTAACAGATGACGATCACTCCCAACACAGCCTAGATTGTCCTGAAACATCTACAAATCCTAACCAATATATCGTCCATTGCCATGTAGATTGAATTAATACATAGTAACTAGATTGCCATATAATCGAAAGTGGCCTTGCCATCTTCACTGAATGCATTAGAAGAAGGTAGAGTCCCCCACTTTCTTGTTCTTAAATAGATGCTCATTAATCATGCATATGCTATCGGGGCCCTAGTAGTGGTTGGTATTGGAGAGGTGTGGGGGTGTCCTCTCGATAAGACCAGCAGGGGCACACATATTAATCATGACAGTTTCTCGATTGACGAGGTTTGCTCTGTGATGTGGCTCTCCTGGATCTGACGGTTTCTCGGTGTTCTTTTTCAAAGAGTTTTGACTTCTGGCGAGCAATGATATTATGAAAATGATGAAGGAATTTACTATTGGCAATCGTGACTTTGATAGATTGAAACGTGCACTAGTATTTCTCATACCAAAGAAATAGATTGCTATGCTAGTTGAAGACTTCAGACCAATCGCTATTTTCAGTGCAGTTTATTTGATAGTTGCAAAGACCCTGACTAACCGGTTGCATGAGGTTCTGGGCATGCTTGTAGATGAGGTCTAGATTGCATTTATCTCTGACCGTTTGATGATGGATATTATTGTCACGGCGATGGAGATTGTTGGAGATTGGAAACATAGGAGTATACGGGGAATATTGCGGAATATTGGCTTCTCAACGTCATATGATTGTTTTGAATAATGCTTTCTTTTGGGACCTGTAATGAAGCAAGGTTTTCCTGTTGGATTTCTTAGATGAAGAGATGCGTTACTACACCTTCGATGTTAGTTCTGGTAAATGACAAATCCGAGGGAGGTTTTTTTCGGCCATAGCAGGGGGGAGGGGGGGGGGTTAGACAGGGTACCAACTACCCCTCCTCCCTCACTTTTTGTTCTTGCAATCATGGTAGATAGGGTGATTCAAAGTGGAGGCACTTCGAGATACATCAAAGTGGATATCTCTTTTCTCCTTCTATAGTACGCAAATGATACTGTTCCTTTCATTGAAGTGGAGGAAGAGGAGGTTAGAGGTATGAGTGTGATGGTTGACATCTTTGGAGAATTCCTTGGTCTTAAAATAAAAACCACACTAAGTCTACCGTTGTTCCTTTTGGCATATTTAGGGATGAAATTGATGAATGGGCGGCGATCATCTTGACCCTGCAAGAGAATATTCCACTCAGCTACTTGGGCCTACCACTCTCTAGTGGGAGGTTGAGACACTCAGATTGGTTACTTGTGGCAGAAAGATTAGAGCGAAAACTTGTTGGATGGAAGGCCAAGGGGCTTTCTCGAGGAAGATGAGTAATTTTGTTGAAGGAAATTCTGGTAGCAATTCCAATTTCTTTCATATCCACCCGCATTCTTCCAGGGGGAATCTGAAGGCGATTTGAAGCATGCATGGGAAGATTTTTCAGGAGTCCATCAGATGACATGTGTAGAGGCATTCTGTTGATTCGTTGGGTTACTGTTACACTCACCAGGAATCGGGGGGTCTGCATAGCCTGGAAAATATGAACAAGGCTCTCCTCAGATGGGCAACTAGAATTTGGGGTAGCAGTTTGTACCTCATGTTCCATTTGGTTAGGAAGGTATATGATCTTCCAAGCCCTTGCATCCCTCCTGTCGCACATCGTTCCTCTATGACCTTTTGGAGAGGAGTCTGTGCAATGCTTCTTGAAGTGCATGCTTATATGAAGCCAACCATTGGCGATGACTCTTTGTTCATATTCTGGTTAGATGATTGGATAGGGTCATGACCTTTGGACCTTCGTTATTCGTACTTCTTGGTTTTGGCATCCAATCGAGGTGCGTCCCTTAGTGATATTTGAGAGGATAACCAATGGGCACCGATGTTCTCCTTTGGTTTCTTGATTACAGGTGATCACATGTTCGAACAATGGATTGAGGGTTTTTTTGTCTTGTTGAGTCTTGTCTCTGTGATCACGGGTTCAACTGTAGGTAGGGACCATTGGACCTGGCGGGACAGATACTTCTTAGTTGAAAAGGCTTATGTGGTGCTTACGGCTTCTCGGGGTTCTTCGACTAATAGAGAGCATGATTGCAAATTTTTTGGATGTTGTTGATCCCTTTAAAAATTAAGGTTTTCCTATGGATACAACATTGGGAACAGGCTCTGACGAAGAGCCGCTGGGCATGTTTCCATCCTAGCGTTGAGGACTCGTGCCCAATTTATAACTCGGCGGCTAAAGATCTTGACCAGTTATTCTATTCCCGCCCGAGCGCACAAGTTTGGGAAGCAACAACTATCGCTTGGTAGATCCCAACTCTTTCGAATTTTTGGGACATTCTAGTGGTGAACCAATTCGGAGCTACTGTGGAGGTGCGAAGGCCAATTGCAACTCTTTGGGCTAGTTGGCTTTCACACAATGAAGTTGTGTTTAGAGCTAATGTAATCCATCTTGCCATATCTCTTCTCCAGACCAAGCTTCTGTAATTACCGCTTTAATATAATCTGGGGCAGGCACCGATCACAGGGGTTTTTCCTTTGTTTGAGTAAAAAAACATCTTTAGGTGAGGTTTCTATTGAAGTAATTGTCGACCTCCATATGCTTGGTGCGCTTGTGAAAGATAGGGTTATTCACTATATGCATAGTGACTATAGTATTGCACCTTAGATTCATCACCATGTCAGGTGATATGTGAAAACTTATAAGAATTGTTCGGACCCACTATGCTTGTTGGATAACTTGGACTATTATCATGTTGTCAGAGAAAAGGGAATTACTTGTCTTATTCCAATGGGTCTAGGGGTCTATATATAGGACAAACCTAGAAACCTTAGAGAGTACAGGATGGAGAAAAATACAGAAATACCCCTACATGGGTTTCAGTGATATCTGCTACATATATATATATTCTTAACACTCCCCCTCAAGTTGGAGCATATTTATCAGTCATGCCCAACTTGGAAATAATCCACAATAGTCGTTTCTTGGGTAAGGCTTTTGTGAAGATATCTACTAGCTGAAGATCAGTGCTAATATGTGGAGTAGCAATTCTTCCAGTTTTGACAGCATCCCGTACGAAGTGGCAGTCTATCTCTATGTGCTTGGTTCGTTCGTGGAACACTGGATTCGTGGCTATGTAGGTTGCAGATTTATTGTCACAATATAGAGGAATATGAGTAGTGACATTAATACCAAGTTCCTGAAGAAAAGCCAATAGCCATGTGATTTCACATGTAGCTTGAGCCATTGCCATGTATTCTGCCTCTACACTGGATCTTAGATACTACGGTCTGTTTCTTGCTCCTCCATGTAACAGTATTTCCTCCAACCATCATCGCATATCCTGTAGTAGAACGTCGATCTTCTGGGGAGCCTGCATAATCAGCATCAGCATATGCAATAACATCCGTGTGCTCATTTGCCCCATAAAAGATACTACGTCCTGGAGATTCCTTCAAGTATCGTAGAATTTGTAGGACATCTTGCCAGTGGCTGTAACTCGGCCGTTCCATGTGTTGACTAGCTCTACTAACTGCATATGAGATATCTGGTCTGGTGGCAGTAAGGTAGAGGAGTTTATCAACAAGGCTTCTATATCGAGTGACATCATTAAACGTAGAATCAGACAAGCTGACGTGCTTCTTTGGGTCTGCAGGAATACCAGAGGGCTTGCATCCGAGGACTCCTGCTTCAGTAAGAATGCCCAGACAATATTTCCTCTGTAAGAGGTGAAGTCCTTCAGTAGTGCGAAGTACTTCTATGCCCGAGAAGTAGCGTAGATGACCAAGCTCTGATACCGTGTCAGAGAAAAGGGAATTACTTGTCTTATTCCAATGGGTCTAGGGGTCCATATATAGGATAAACCTAGAAACCCTAGAGAGTACAAGATGGAGAAAAATATAGAAATACTCCTACATGGATTTCAGTGATATCTGCTACATATATATATTCTTAACACATGTATTTGCAATCTACACTAGAACGAGAGACCACTGGTTGTTTCTTGCTCCTTCAGGTGATCAGGTTGCATCCTGGTTATGTATAGGAACTAATGGTTGACTTTTAATCATTAGGCAACCTACATAATCAACATTAGTAATGTCCAGAGATGAATATGTAGTAAAGAAGAACCCCTTCATTGGGGTTGTTATGATGTACCTCAGTACCATCATGGTGGCATGACCTATATTGGCATGCTCATGAACTAATTAAACTTTCCTACTTCTAATGAAATATCTTGTCTGGTGATAGTGAGGTAGAGATGCTTCTCCACTAGTCGATAATACCGCTCCTCGTTAACCAGGTTGTACCTATATTGTTAAGCCTTAGAATCTATAGGGATCTAAGTTTGTTTGGCAACTAGAACGTCAAACCTATTGCAACAAATCAACCGAATACTTCCTCTAAGATTGAACAAATCCTTTCTTGTTGCAGACTACCTACAACCCGAGGGACTACATTAACGACCTCATATCCTTAATCAGGAAGTAATCACTCAACAACTTCTTCATTCCTTTGATATGTTGCTCCTTATCATCTGTATGAACAATGTCATTGATATAGAGAATCAAGACAATAGTGCATCCTTTTCCTCCTTGAAACCCGCGAGTGATTGAATGATAACATTGCAAAGCTTTTACTCCAGTATTCTGAGAGATTATGAAACTTGGTACTGGCTCTATTCTTAAGGTTATAGTTAGCCCTAGGGGTGCACATGGATCGGATTGGATCGGATTTCAACTTAATCCATGTCCAATCCAATCTTAACGGATTTTACTTTTTTCCAATCCAATCCAATCCATCAAATATCTAAATCCAAACCAATCCAATCCATCGGATTACGGATTGGATCGGATTGGTTCGGATTTTTTATACTTATGTATTCCATCTCAATTGTTTACCCTTACGTGATTGTGTTTTATCACACACTAGCCCTCAACATTTAAATTATGGCTAAAAAAATGGTAATATAGATCAGATGTAAAGAAAAGGATATTTGAAGACCACTCAATCAAATTAAAGTTGAATAACTTCATTGATCCGTAATGAAAAAGTTGAAGACCATATATTTAAAGGATTATATTGGATTTAGAATTTGAGATTCCTTTTATAAATGTCGCATTGCAAATGATTTCCAACTAATAATTCAAGTAAGAGTAATACAAGTTACCAAATAATAATTCAAATATAAGTTACACGAACAAAAAATGTGATCTTTACAGTCACATATTGATGAAGTCTATGGCTAATCTAAACTGTTAAGCTATGTCAAACCAAAATACTTCTGATAACACCCTTTAAAGTCCTATAATATATTATTAACAAACGTGAATCATAAAATAATTATTCTTAATTGAGTATCGAACAAATCCAACTTACATATAGTTCACCAATTGAGTAGCATGCCTCTCATTTAAAATGGAATTTATTTACTAGATTATAAATGCAGTGAAAATATGCATTTAAAAAAATGTATCAAATTTGGGCATCAATTTAGAAAAGAAAGGAATTCAAGTAATGCTTATTAATTCTTCAATGTGTTTAGTATACTTAAATATTGATTCTTAGATGAAATAACTGGTACAGTTTCATCATTAGGATAAACATGCAAGTTGGAACAAGTAAAATGTAAGAAGCAAAAAAGCTAAGAAAATCAAACAGATGTATCAAACAACTGAATCTAATAATGGAGATCAGACAAGTGGCAAATGATTGGAACAAATGGTATCGCATCGGAGGGGGCCAACATTGCGTGAAACAAGAAACGACATCGTGAGGGAGGGGTGATGGCATTGCGAGGAAGGAGTGGTGATGTTATGTTAGAGGGAGGTGTTGAAATGGACTAAAAAGGAGATGAAACTAGGAGTGAAATATTGGGGTCAAGAATGAAATGAGAGAGAATGGAAACTGAGGGGAATAGTTCAATGGAGATTATAACTTTACAAGGTATAATTATATTTTATTATTTATGAGTTTAAGGGTGATGACAAGAGGACTTATATCCACTATAGTTATGAAAAAATGAGATGAATTGCATTGATTGTAGTCTTCTGAGAATGATGCACACGCACGTGCGCATGTATATTCATGTAGGTATATGTATGTATATATATATATATGTTGTATGTATGTATGTACATATATGTTAACGGATTAACGGATTGGATCGGATTGGATTTTCATGATAATTCGATCCAATCCATACTTTAACGGATTTGAAAATTTCCAATCCAATCCGATCCATTAAAATGATAAAACCAAACCAATCCAATCCCATAACATCGGATTGGATCGGATTACGGATTTTATCCGATCCGTGTGCACCCATAGTTAGCCCTCTTCGCAAATATACATTCTAACTAAAACTCAGACCTTAGGATTGCTACATGTACACCACATTTGATAAATTTTTATATCGAAGTGCATTCTTTACATCCTTCAAAGAGAAAGTGTCAAAGAAGTCCACTATATATGTCTGGGTAAGCGCCATGGCAATCTATCTAGAGGCGTGCTAAGCAACGTATCCATTTAAGTTGTACTTCATTAAAAAGAGCTGCTTAGATCCTACCACCTTAGGACCAATCCATCATTATCTTGGTCTCCCTGAGTGGAAGAGCCACCTTCCTATCCTCCTCCATAGCCCTCTTCTACTGAAGATGAAGAAGAGCATGTGGGTGAGATACATGGATTTTTTGGTTGGCAGCTCCTTTGAAAATCTAGTATAACCGAAACTCAAGGATGTCAAGGATTGCCTTGGAGATTTAATGCAATGTGCAACTTCAAGGTTTCTTCATGAAAGCAATCAGAAGAATAAGCTCCTTTATATTATTGGGCTCCTTAGATGCACATGTACTACTATATAGAATACCAGTCTGAATAATCTTATGCTCTGATTCCCTCAGGTGAATGATGAGGGGCAGAAAGGGGTAGATGTATGTACCAAATCTTGGATATGTTACCATCATGCAAATGAAAATACATAATATTAGGAGGTAGGGGTACACGAGACACCAGAGGTGCATATTCTTAAAATATCCTCTAAAGGACCAACCGAGGCTTGAACCCTTGTATAAAAATGGAAAGGACTCAAAGTAAGTCACATCCACACTAACATATTGACAATGAGAGCTAGGATCGAGGCACTGACTTGATTAGCATACCCTACCAAGACACACTTGACAACCGTAAGTGCTATTTTGTCCTATCCAGACTTCAAAAGATGTACAAATCCAAAACCTAGAGGTGATATGGCATAAATCTGGTGATATGGAGACAATATGTTATTAGGATGTTTCTCCTCAGTCACTGAATATGGAAGGCAATTAATAATTTAAGTAGTTATAGATACAATATCACCCTTATATGATGGTGAAACACTTAACATAAGCAAGGTTGTGGCAAAATCGAGAATGTGACAGTTCTTGTGTTCCATAATACTATTCGATTGAGAGGTATATACAGAAGATATTTGATGAATAATGCAAGAGAACATTAAAAAAATATGCAACTGAGATGAGAAAAACTGTAGGATGTTATCAGATCTAACAATTTTAATATTACAAACCAACATCTTTATTTCATAGAGAAACTTAATTACTAGTGGATTAACACGTGGCTTTTATTTTCAAGAAACACCTAAAATACAACAAAAAGCCTTTTCCCATATGAAATAGGGTCGGCTACATGGATTCTTTGCCTCCGGTCAAATCTATCTTGGGTCATTATTGGGCTTAGATCCAAAAAACTAAGATCCCTTCGGATAGTCTCATTCTAACACTTCTTGGGTCTTCCTCGCCCTCTCTTAGCTGGCTCAACATCCTAAAACTCGCATATTCTAATTGGTGCATCGGCTGACCTTCTTTGCAAACAATCAAACCATCTTAAGCGGTTTTCTATCATCTTATCCTCTATCGGAGCTACACCAACTTTCCTTCTGATCGCATTTGAATTCGATCTTTACGTGTATGACCATACATCCACCTTAGCATTTTCATTCTTCTACTGTCATCCTCTACACATATCTATGGTTCGCATGCCAACATTCAGATCCATAGAGCATATCAGGTCTCATGACTACTTTGTAAAACTTTTATTTGATTTTAAAAGGCCCTCTCTCCCGTTAGCGCCGGTCTCTCTGGCTCCTGGTCCTGGGCTCCTGCTTGATCGCGCGGATCCATCTGCGTCCCCTTCCCTGGGGGATCCAAACCCGATTAGCTCTTTCTTGTCGGGTCGTATGGGCTCCTCGCAGCCACTGGCAAGTCCGTTGTTCTCGGCCCGGGTGGGCCTCTCTGATCCAAAGCCGTGCTCGCCCCGTTCGGCATCGAGTGGGCTGGTGCATGATCTTAGCGGGACCTGGGGCATGACTGTAGATTTCCCTCCGGAGCTGCCGCTCTACGTCAATGCCCCTCTGTTATCTTGTGGGGGTTCCCCGCACCAATCCGCCTCGTCTTCCGCTAGTGCTCGACTGGCTTTGGCCAACGTTTTGGTTGATCAGTTTCGAGACGCTCACCCTTCTACTGCCTCACTCATGGTTTGCCCTGCGGAGGGTGGCTCTCATCCTGATGAGGAGGCTGGCGACAAAAGGTCCGGTAAGAGGTACAGGTGTAGGCAGAGATCTCGGCCTCGACTCGTCGAGCCTCAGCCGTGCTTGGCCCTAAAGGTGAGCATTGCGGAGGTCTCCAGTGTGATCTGCATTCAGGGACCGTACCCATGTTCTAAATGAAGGTTCTCTCTTGGAACGTTCGGGGACTCGGGGAGCTGGACAAGAGGAGAATCCTTGGTTCGTGTTTCATTGAATGGAGTTGTGATGTGGTCATGCTGCAGGAGACAAAGCTCCAGTCCATCTCTGATGTCGTTTGGAGATCCTTCGGCGCTGGTGGCATAGATGAGTTCAGAGCGCTGGATGTTGTTGGTGCCTCGGGAGGGCTTCTTGTGGCGTGGAGATCTTCTACCTTGACTTTCAGTTCGGTGCTTTGTGGGAGATACGTTCTCTCTGTTCTACTGATGTGCGTCGGGTCCTCTACGCCCTTGGCGGTTTCGTGTGTTTACGACCCTTGTAATCATGTTTGACGGAGGGAGTTATGGGAGGACCTGCATGAGGCGAGTAGAGCGTTCGAGGGTATCCCCCAGCTCATTGGGGGGGGATTTCAATGTTACCCTTCGAACAACGGACATGCCGCATTTCCGGGCTGGCCAGGACCCAGGCTCAGATGATTTTGCTGACGCTATTGATTCAATGGCCCTGGAGGTGATGGACGCGGGGGGCTCGGCTTACACTTGGAGGAGCCCAACTCTCACTCTCGAATTGACAGATTTTTGGCTTCGGCGGAGCTACTTGATTTGTTCGCTCTGTCCTCTGTGATGACTCGTCTGAGAGCCTTGTCCGACCATTCACCGATTCTCTGGGATTCCGGGGAGTCCCACTCGCAGAGAGGTCTCTTCAGGTATGAGAAGAGATGGTTGTTGGAGGAAAATTTTAGAGAGATGGTGGTATCGCACTGGTCCAACGTGGAGGATTATGGTTCGGCCGCGTCTAGGTTTGTGCAGAAGCTGGTGTCCTTGCGCGCGCGGTTATGTTCATTCAAGAAGGAGTCCAGAGCTGCCAGGAGCGCTACCAGGGTGGAGGCAGAGGCGGTGGTTAGTAGACTTGATGCATGGGAGGATCTTAGGGAGCTCTCGGGGGATGAGCTGGCCACTCGTTCGTTGGCTCACAAAATAATTGCGGCTGAGGATCATAAGCGCGTCACTGAATGGAGACAAAGGTCAAGAAATACCTGGCTTAGGGAGGGGACACAAACACAACTTTTTTCCATCACATAGCTAGCGGGAGGCATCAGTCAAATGATTTGAGATCGGTTACGGTGAATGGCATGCGCGTGGATGGTGACAGACAAATGGGGAAGGCGACTGTGGATCACTTTAGAGACTTCTCGGCGAATAGGCTACCCCGGCTATGGAGGTGGACAGGGCTTGGGGCTCCTTCCTTACTGACCTCTATGTGTGCGGATTTGACACAGGATGTCTCCTTGGAGGAGTTGAAGTGTGCTGTTTGGAGCTTGAATGCAGATGGGGCTCCGGGCCCAAATGGCTTCCCTGTTGCTTTCTAAAGGGATTTTTGGGACCTCGTTGGCAATGAGGTGCTGGAGGTCGTCTCGGAATTTTGTGTGGGTAATGTTGGTTTCGAGAGAATAAATAAATCTCTTATCGTTCTCCTTCCAAAGTTCACGGCGGCGGATCGCATTGAGGATTTCCGGCCCATTGCTCTATCTAACGCCCTCTACCTGATTATGGCGAAGGTGCTCGTCGTGAGGCTCAACCGTGTTCTGGATACTATTATATCTCTGCTCCAGTCGGCCTTTATCCAGGGCAAGCACATTTCGGACTGCATGGTTCTTGCGTCGGAAATCATTGCGGACTGGAAGAGGAGGGGGAAGCCAGGTGTTTTATGGAAAGTGGATTTTGCAAAAGCCTATGGTAGCTTGGATTGGAAGTTCCTTTGGTCGATCTTGCGGAGGAGAGGTTTCCCGGATCTTTAGATTTCTTGGATGAAACATTGTGTTACGACGTCATCCTTTTCGATCTTGGTGAATGGTCGCCCGGAGGGTGGCTTTTTCCAACCGCGTAGGGGTGTGCGGCAAGCTTGCCCTCTGGCACCCCTGTTGTTTGTCATTGCCGCGGATGTGCTGGCGCATGTTGTGTGTCGTGTGATTGACGGTGGGTTCTCGGCGGGTTACTCGTAGGATTATTCGAAGATCCCGTTGCTGCAATACGCGGACGATACTATTTTTTTCATTGAGGGGGGCGCTGAGGAGGCCTCCGGAATGTCCGTGGACCTGGATCTTTTCAGCGAACTATCTGGTCTCTTCAAGAATGTGGATAAATCAAAGGTTGTCCCTTCGGATTATCTAAGGTGGAGGCAATTGCTTGTGACCAGGCTTTAGGTTCGCAGTGCAGCTCCCTTCCTATTAACTACCTTGGGATGCCTTTGATGGTGGGAAGAACGAAGCTGTGGGACTGGTTGCAGGTTGTTGAGAAGCTCGAAGCCAGGATCGCGGGTTGGAAGTCGGCCATCCTCTCTAAAAGGGGGTGGTTGGTTCTCTTAAAAGCAGTACTATCCTCGATCCCTGTGTTTTTCTTGTCCACTCGTCGATTGCCGAAGGGAATCCATAGTCGTCTTGAGAAGCTAATGCGCAGGTTCTTATGGGACAGGCATGGTGGTGAATCGAGGGGGATGCACCTCGTTGAGTGGGATGTGATCACGCTCCCTAAAAAAGCGGGGGGCCTGGGAGTTCAGAGCTAGATGAAATGTATGAAGCCTTGCTTTTGAAGTGGGCGAGCAAAGTGTGGGGCCCTGGGGAGGATTATTGCTGCAGCCTTCTGCGCAAAATTTATGAAGTCGGTGGTGCGCCGCCGCTACCTGAGTCTTGTGTGGGGTCTCCCACGCCATTCTGGAAGGGGATGATGGAGGTCTTTACCCGTCATCTCTCGCTGTTTAGGCTGGTACTCGGCAACGGGGAATCCTTCGCCTTCTGGATTGATGATTGGACGGGGGGGAGCTTGTGTACACGTTTCCCTCGCCTTTGTGCTTTGGCTGCTGATAAGAATGTGTTGGTTGCGTCTTGCTGGTCGGATGGTAATTGGTTCCCCACTTTCTCTACAAACTTTTCGGACCAACGCCTCGAGGAATTTCTAACGTTGCTGGATTCTTTGAAAGAGATGGGAAGACCGTCTGTGGGAAGGGACCATTGGGGGTGGCGTAAGGGCACCTTTTCGGTCTAGATGGCTTTCGGGGCGATTTGCAGACCGCCCCCTTCGCGCTCGGATGAGTTGATTCAGGATTACGCCTTCTTATGGAGTCTGGGCCTTCCTGAGCGTGTTGGTTTTTTTTATGTGGTTGTTCAGAAGTCAGAGACTGATGACGAGAGACTGTTGTGCTAGGCTTCTGGGCTCCATCTCTGATAGATGCCTCCAGTGCGATGAGGCGATTGAATCCCTTGAACACATGTTCTTCAAGTGTCCGAAAACGATTCCGATTTGGGACGAGGCAAATTTGGCTTGGACATGCATGACGGATTTGGCCTCTTTTCGCGGCTCATTGGTGGGAAACAAGAGTAGACCATTGACGGGAGCTATTTAGCCCTATTGCGATTATATGGGCCCTGTGGCTGGGCAGAAATGCGCTTCTTTTTTCTGGGCAAAGGTTCTATAAGGAAAATGTGGGGATACACTCCACGAGATTGGTGGATGATTGGGACCTTTAATTGTATGCATTAGATACTGTTTCTCTTTGTCATTTTCCGTTTTTTTCTTATAAATAAATTTTGGGGCGAACACCGTTGAGTGTATCCCCCTGTTTTTTGGCCTAAAAAAATAATCCCTTTGACAAAGATGATCTAGGATTCGACATGGACTGTAGACAACCATGCACATAACAACAACAACAAAGCCTTTTCCTACAATTAAGTAGGGTTGGCTACATGGATTCTTCGCCTCCATTTAGATCTATCTTGGGTCAATCCTGGGCTTATATCCAAAAAACTTAGATCCCTTCGTATAGTCTCTTTCCAACACTTCTTGGACCGTCCTCGCCCTCTCTTGCCGGTTCAACATCTCAACACTCGCATCTCCTAACTGGCGCATCCATGCACATGAGATCAAAAAACAGATGAAAAATTAGGCATATGGATACTAGAAAGGAATTATGATGATGCACAAGCATGCCTCAGGCGCCAATGTGGCATTGAGAAATAATTAATGTAAGACATTAGTTTGCTAATAGAAATTATGACCATGATGCCGGTCAAGTTTCAGGAAAGCGGTATGTGTATGCGTTCGGACAAGTCACCAAATACTAACTAAGTAGTATGCAATGGCATATGCGGGGTATATGTGGTTTTACGTGATTTTCTAATTTTAATTTAAAATTAATATATTTATATATCTACAAAAGTTACCACGGTTGAACTAAATTTCTTAATAAATGTGGCCTAACAAATCTTTAATTGAAAACAATTAGATTATAACACAGAGTGGGTAACAAACTATGAGTTCTAGAATAAACATCTACTCCTAAAGTTAACTAGAAATAGACCATTTTAGGGTAACAAAATATAAGTTCCAGAATATGAAGTATGTAAGTAATAAAGTTAGATGGTTCCTTTTATTTATATGTTATTCATGCAACTAATAATGTTGATTTAAAAGAATATAAAGACATATTTAAAAATAAAATTGTAGGCAACTAAATATGCTTTCCAACTTTAGGGTTACCAGAGGCAGAGGAGTTTCGTGTGGTAGAGGAGCTTCACGCGGGGGGCTTCGTGTAAAGTTGTGCGGCAGAGGAGCTTCGTGTAGATCTTCGTGGTGAAGGAGCTTCGCACGGAGAAGTTTCACAGAGAGGAGATTCACGGTGACGGAAGAGCTTGGAGGCGGATCTGGGGTGTCGCTTGGAAGAAAGAGGGGTATCAGGAGATCGAGTTTCCATAGAGGGTTTCGATAGAGAGCAAGAGAAGGGTATCATGAGAGAGGGGTTTGGAGACGGGTATTCGAATCTTGCAGATCCGAGAGGCTATCCGGATCCAAAGCCCGAAATGATCGCTCAACCTGAATATGCGCAAATGGCGCATACATCACGATTTCATCTATGCTTTTCTCCAAAGGTATTGCATAGGCGTACACAACTGTATATGCAGTTGTACGGTCCGATTTCATGAATATTGATGCCGGTACTACCACAAAGTAGAGGCAACATTCGACTAGTGGGCAATGGTGGAAATAACAAGTGGCAACTTAGGGAGACGGTAGACCCCTCTTCTTTGCACATCTTTGCAAATCTGATAAAAAGAGGTCAAGTTAACTGGAAAATATGGTATAAGGAGCACATTAGATAAGTTGAACATACTGATCTCCTTATTTCCTCCAATAAGAGGTCGGTATCCATTTATCACCTAAAGTGTCCTCCTTGGAGGAGCCTGTCAAAAGTTATGTTCTGTCTCCGCAATGGCTACGAGATGCATTTGAAACTACCAACAAAGCATACTAAAAAAAGCAGTGTTGTAAAAGTTGTCCGATTGGCCCGATTAGTAGGTCCGACTAGTCTAGTCAGTGGGGTGGCCAACCGAGCACCGGCTAATTCCGACTAGGTACACTAATTGATCAATTTTTGCTTAGAGATACCATGTTTTTTTAATGTTCTGCTTTTTTAATAAGCAAACTTATTATAATATGCTTAATGTTTTATTTAAATTCAATTACTTCTTTTATTTTATTATGGTAGTATAAAAATATACAAAATCTATGTAAATATATGTATAAAAATGAGTTATATATTTAAAATAATCTTAAATTTCAAACCCGATTAGAGTCCGACTAAATCCGATTAGTCGCCCGATTGCCGATTAATCCTTAGTCAGTGACCCAACTGACCGAGTACCGACTACCGACTTTTGCAACCTTGTAAAAAAGTGAACAGAAAGAGCATGTATACTTTAAATGAACGTGTAAAAAGATGCATAAATATTCATCGCTCTTGCAATCTTACTATGTAAATTAAAATATGTAGTAGGTATTCGAGAAAAACCCATGATCATATTATCCATATTGGTTTGCGTGTATGTATATGGGAGTGTGTCACTGTATAAAGTCCACCTCCATCAGTGGCAGCCTTGTGAGTTCTGTGGGCCTACCATGCTTGATTTAACATGTCTCCTAAGTGTGGCCTATCATGCCACTAAACGAACACGTTAGAGTATGCATCTAAATGGGTAATTGGATCTCTTCAAGACCCAATTACCCCATGCACTTAGGTTCAATCCCACATCATGTATGAGTGGGATTTGGTTATAGTGGTAGGGCTATATAAGAATCCCCATACCACCTATATTCATTGAGAGGATAATAATATAACATCAACCTTGTGAGGGTGTTCTATCGTGGTTTCATCGTGCTTCTTAGGAAGCAAGATTCCACATAGTTACCCATGTTCTTCATATTTCTATCTCTGAATGTGCTTCTGTATTATCGTTTTTTCCCATGGTATCAGAGCGGGTCGATTCGAGGGTTTATTCTTGAATAATTGTTTATGTTCATGTTCAAGATCTGTTCAAAGTTCGAGAAAACAATTGTTCCACATATTTGGTTCTAGGGTTTCTTTACTCAAGATGTAGCCAACGTCGATCTGCTCGGTTGCTATCTCCTTTCAATTTTGAAGATCGTCATCGACAAGTTCAAAAAATATAGGGTTCATGGAACCCTAATTCTATAAAGCGGCACGATGGTAATGTTATCAGGAACCCTAATTCTGCAAGGCAAAAACTCAGTCCTAATTCGCCTTCAAAATGATCACCAATACTTCCTCGCCCTCCGCAGGCAGTGGCCCTCTTCTTGCTACATCTGTCGCAGCCGCAACCACATGCAAGTCTCCAGCAATACCATGTTTTTTTCTAGTAAAAAAAACCATGTTTTTAAGCGAAGGCGCAATCCACGTGCGAACCTCCCACACGGGGTCCTTTGTGCTCAACCCAAGGTAGAGAAGAAGCAACATGCATGCCATCCTCCAAGCACGTCCCTTGTGCTGCTCTCTCCTCTTGGTACGAGGAGTGGCCCCAATCCTATTAGAAGAACAAGGAAGAAGCACATGATCATCTAGGTACAAATGGTGCTACCCTATCTCTAGGCGGGGTTGCTCCATGAAGCCACACATCCTGGCGATCTTATCCCATGTGAACAAGTCCTCCACACTTGCGCTCGCCATTAGACACCTGACGGAGATGAGAGGTGCCCCCCTAGAGTGCCATAGTGCCCCAGGTCGCCTTCTTTCAATACTGCCCGAGCAACAATCTCCAGGTCATGCACATAACCATGCTCTCGACCCTCTTCCATGCGTGCATTGGAGAAGGAGGACACACAACCCTCCAAGCATTGCACCTCTCTACATGTGACAACGATGATCTCAACGAAACCCTCACGTGTAATAGATGGCAAGGAGGCGATGTGTTTCCCTTTGGGAACCCTAATTGCAGTTGCAGAGAAAAAGGAGGCATGGGGATACCTCTTCATTTAAAGAGAACGGGGGACCAACCAAAAGGACTTTACTGTTTTTGAGCCCAATTATGGACCCTTGCTTAAAAAAAGATTATAAGGTTGTCGACGTGTACAATAAAAAGTGTGGAAATATTGGGCCCTTTGGGCTACAATGATTTGAAAAAAATGGGGCCTGTGAAGAGAAATAAAACGAAATGAATGAGAGTGAAAAAAGAAAAAGGAAACGCTAATTAAAAAAACGAGAAAAGAAAAGCTGAAAAAAGAACGACATGAAAAAAGAAAGAAAGAGATCTTTTCTTGTTTTCTTCTCCCCGCTTCATTTCTTCTCCCATCTTGATCGAGTATCTCATATTTTTCTAACAAGTATGGGAGAAAGGAAAAGTAACATGTTGAGATCTCCAGTTCAATTACATCACCATATACGAGGCATTTTATGCTCGAGTGACCCATCTTCTACGAGTTCTCTGGAGAGATACTCGGTTCAACCTCCATCACTAGCGACCATGAACTCCACTAGGAATATACCCATGACTTTCTCCAATGATTGTGAACTCCATTACAGATATAGCCATGGATTTTTTCAATGATCATGAATTCCAATATGATATCCTTCTGAGGTCTATATGAGAGTGACCTACTTCTCAGATCTATGTATGGATATTCCCACGATGTTCTCTGTTTGGCCCTTTAGAGAGATAGAGAAGTTATTCACATGTTAAGCTGAATTCCAACATGTTGCATGATTGAGTTCTCCGTGGAATAGACTTATTCCCATTCCGATGACTTTGACAGTTGCAGTACAGAGCACATGTGCCAATCATCAATCCAGATTTCTCTATGAATCACCGTTCATACTCCAACCCTCCAGTTCCTCCTCACCGACATGACATGAGAAGCAACATCCTCAGTAGGTAGCTGATACAATATGCATTAAGTTGATATTGGTTATAGTATCTTGTATTAGATGAGTGAGTGTCTTCTTTCTATTTGTTCAAGCTGAGCATTGCATGCTCAAGCTTGAGGGGGATTTGTTAGAGTATGCATCCAGATGGGTACCCACTTCAATAGTTTGGTGCTAGAGCAGTGTGCCTACCACCCAAAAGACCATGGTTCATATCCTTTCTTGAGGAGGGTTGCGTTAGGTAGCCGACAACCAGTGTAAAAAACAGTCGGATCTTTCACCATGGATTTAATAAGAATCCATGTAGACGACCCTACTTAAACTGGGGGAAGGGTTTGCCATTTTTATGCATTCAAATGGTTAATTGGATCTCTCTAGGATCCAATTACCAAATACACTCAGATTGAATCCCACATAATGTATGAGTGGGACTTGTCATATTGGTGGGTGTTAAGTCTTAAGAGTTATTTTGTATGTCTCTCTTGTGCAATTTGCCCTCTAGGATTTCTCTTCTTCATAAAAGAGAGCCTTATGGCCCCTGGAATAATCAATCCATTCATTTCTTGCCACATAGTACTAGAGCGACAATCGTAGGCTGGAATCTTGAGACTATCAACCTAAACGCCACCATCCCCTTCCCCCCTGAGTCGTCGTTGCACATCATCTTTCCACTTGCCATCGACTCCAACCCCACCCCACATGCAGGTGTCGCCTTCCGTGCAACCCCTCTCGCTACTCCTCCCATGCATGGTCGCATTCTTGTTGCGTCGCAGCCGCATCCAGCCTCCTCACTGTGTCTTAATCGCCTCCGACGACAACCTTGTTGCTCGGTGTCGATCTTATTGTGTTGCGATTACTGAGAGGCCCCCCTACTGTCAAGTAACTTCACCACATGGATTAGGTCTCCGCGCGATCTAATTTTTGTGCTTCCGAGGTGATTTCAGGCCTATAATTTCAACCTGTCAACCTTAGCGTACCATAGGAGTTGATGGGAATGGCTATGCTTTGAATCTGCATACACAATCGATTCTCTTCGTGATTGTGTAGACATTTTTAGATCGTTCTACACCATAATCACGTCCTTCCCATATTATGCCTTTCTCCCTATCAGAAAGCAAGGTTGAAGTATCCTCCTCTGGAGCCCTCAAAGGCCCGACACCCATCGTCAAAATGGATGAGACCAATTATGAACTATAGTTCATGCAGTTCATGAGCATTATCGAGTGTAGCAACAAGTAGTACATTCAAGTGTAGCTTGAGCTGGCTGGAAAGACTGAGGTGAATGCTTCTTGGAAGCAAGAAGACGTATATGCACATGTATGGCTATTTGGTTTTATTACCACGGAGATAGCCAACAATATTCTCCATCAACCCACTGCCAAGATAATGTGTGACATCCTTTCTCAGGCGAGGAGTGAGATGAAGATCATGCAACTTTAGTACGATATTTTCACTTCCAAGAATGATGACCACCCTCTTCATGCTTTCTATTCCTGTCTCATGGACATGTTTGAGAACCTTCACGGCTTCATACATGTGAATGCTTCCATTGAGCAGCTGAATGCGTACAAAAATGTCATAATGGTCATAGTATTTCTAATTGCACTTGATTCATAGTACGATGTCGCATGCACCCAACTTCTCACATACTTTTATACCTCCCATGGAGGAGGCAAACATTCGACTAAGCATGATTACTATGCCTCCTGCAACCACTACTCAGACATCCTTTGCGATGGTCGCATCTTCTAGCAGATGTGGTTCAATACAATTTAGAGGACATAGTGTGTGAGGCATAGGAGGTGGACACACTCATCAACATTGCACATACTACCATCGTTCTTGCCACTCTGAAGATGATTGGTATCATAGGCATGATTAAGCCACGTCTGAGCTGGTTGAGTCTACTATTTCTTCTGCTGATTAGAAGTTCGATGACTTTGTCTCTCGTCTGAGGGAGTTCATCATTCTACACACCCTACTAGTGCTTCTTCTGGCTCTTTTGACTTCGCCTCTGCCTATGCCAGTACCTCAGCTACAACTTATGCACTTATTAGTTGCCATAAAACAAACATCTTGGGGTAGATTATGGACTCCGGAACATCCCATTATCTCTGTGGAAATAGAGCTCAATTCACTTTTTACAGTTCATTTCATCCAGGCAGATACGTAGTCATTGCAGATGGAATACATTCCCTATTACAGGATGAGTGGAGACTCGATTAACACCGTCTTTGCATCTGCAGAATGTGCTTCATGCACATGATTTTTCTATAAATTTGCTATTTATTAAGAAGATTATTAAGGATCTACATTGCCATGCCATATTTAACAGCTATTCTCTTGTATTTCAAGATATACTCGTAAGCATGGTGATTAGATGTGGCCGCGAGAAAGAGGGTCTCTACAGACTAGTCCAATCTCTTTATGCACATAGATCTTCCATTCCCACTGGATCAATCTATCCGTACATATGGCATCTTTGGTTTGGTCACCTTCCTTTGTAGAAGCTTTGTAGAGTCCTCTCGCAGATCCCTTCTCAATCTACATTTTAGTGCGAGGCTCGTTGACTTGGGAAACATCACCGTTCAAGTTTTCCCGATTGTCATAGTCATAGAAGTAGTTCATTATTTGAGTTAGTTCATTTTGATATTTGGGGTCCCAGTCATGTCCTGATCACCATATCACAAGTTCTATTTTGAGGTTGTCGATGATTATTCTAGACTTTATTGGGTTTTTTCTTTTGAATAAGAAATCGAGATTGGTTCTGTTATTCAAACTTTCATTAATGAGATAAAGAACACTTTTGTGCTATTGTTAAGTATGATCGATCTGATAATGCATTGGAGTTTAGTGTCATTCAACTCTCTTAGTTCTTCAGGTTCCATGGCTTCATACATGAGACCTCATGTGCTTATTTTCAGTAGAATGATGTTGCTAAACACGAACACCATCACCTTCTTGATATTACTTGAACTCCTCTTATCTAGAGTCATGCTTCCCACTCTTTTTGGGGTGATCCAGTCCTCACAGACTGCTACCTGGACTGCTACCTGGTCAACAGTATGTCGTCCTCTGTTTAGAAGAAAAGGTTCCTTTTTTGTTTGTGTTCCACGATAAGGATTTTCTCTCTAACACCTCATATCTTTGTCTTTATGGCTTTTGTTTATAAGCTAACTATTGACCATGACAGGTTCTCTTCCAGAGCTGTCAAATTAGTCTTTCTGGGCTACTTTCGGACCCAGAAAGGGTAGCGATGCTTTGATCCTATTAGACAGAAGTACTACATTAGTGTTGACATTACTTTCTGAGTCTGTCATGTACTTTTCTCCTACATGTGATAGAGATGACTTCGTCTGAGTTTGATGATGAGGTTTACATTCCACCTCTTTCACCTCCACATCCCATCGCACTTCCAACACCTCCTCCTCAAGCTCAGACTTTGCTTCATTATTAAGTTTGTAGGCAGACTATTGTACTCCATGAACATGTGCCTTCCCCATCATCCAACACATCCCATGTAAATTCTGAGCACTTGGTTTCTACTAGTAGCACTGTTGATTTGTCTATACAACGAGAGACTTTACAGGTCGAGCTTGTAGTACCTCAGGAGAGTATTATATAGAAGGCAGATCGTCCATAATATCTTGATCAACCCATTACTCGTTGGTTGTGGAAGCATACTCGTACTATGTATCGTTTCATATCTCATGTTTCATTGGGGCATCTTTAGGAACATTTTAGGAGTTTTGTGTTGGAACTATTGACCTTAGAGATCCCATGCACATATCGAGAGGCTATGCTAGACATTCATTGACGTGTTGTTATGGAGGAGGAGATGACTACACTCCAGTCACGTGACACATGGAGTTTAGTTATTGCCCTAATAGGGTCTTCTGTAGTTGGCTGCAAATGGGTATTTGCAGTGAAGCAGAGAACATATGGCAGTGTTGATCGCTACAAGGCTAGGCTTGTGGTACGTGGGTTCACTCAGATATATGGGGTAGACTATCGAGATATTTTCCCCCGTAGCTCGTCATTCTACTCTTAGGATTCTCCTCTTTGTTACAATGGTATGTGACCGGACACTTTCTCAGCTTGATGTCAAGAATGCTTTCTTCTATGATGACATATAGGAGGACGTTTATATGCAACAACCACTTGGGTTTGCTGCTATGGGCGAGTGTATTAAGATATACAGACTTCACAAGGCTATTTATGGCCTAAGGCAAAGTACCGGGGCATAGTTCCAAAAGCTATCGGACTTGATAGAGCAGTAGGGCTTCGTGAGATAGACTACAAATTACTCACTCTATGTATACAGGATGCAAAGAGGTATTTTTCTCATTCTGGTTTATGTTTTTGACATTATTGTTACAGGAGATGACTTACAGGGGGTCAACGATGCTAAGGAGTTTTTTGGATAGCAATTTATAGCTAAGGACCTTGGCAAATTGTGATACTTCTTTAAGCTTGAGTTTACCTGTAACCAGAGAGGTCTTGTTATGACAGGAAGGAAGTACATTACATATATCCTTCTAGAGTTAGGGATGAAAGATTGTAGATATTCCACTATTCTCATAGATCCCAGCTTGAAGCTCTACGATGATGATACATATGAGGTGGACAAGAGGATATACAAGGAGCTTGATGGGAATGTTCTCTACGTGATTATTACCGAGCCATATATCTCCTTTCAAGTGAGCAAGTTAGCAGTTTATGGAACATGAAGTTTACATGATCCTAAGCTATCAGAATTTTATCTAGTTACACGCTTGCTATTTAAAGGATTGTGTGGTTGAGGTGCAAAGATTCGGGGATCGGATTATTTTGCTAAAATTGGTGGTTGAAGAAGAAATTCTGAATATCTGCTCAGTTTATGCACCGCAAATTGGTTTAGATGAAAGGACTAAACAAGCTTTTTGGGAGGATTTGGATAAGATTTTACAAGGAATCCCACAAAGAGAGATGATTTGCATAAGTGGAGATCTTAATGGACATGTGATAAAAGATGCTTTAGGGTATGCTAGTGTTCATGGAGGACATTGTTTTGGGGATAGAAATGAAGAGGGAAAGCCATTCTGGATTTTGTAACGGCATATGATCTTTTCATAGCAAACACTCTCTTCAAGAAGAGGGATGAGCATTTAATTAGTTATAAGAGTGGGCCAACTAGAACACAGATAGATTACTTTGCATTGAGGAGAAGAGATCGGTCGTGTTGTAAAGACTGCAAAGTAATCCCAGGAGAGAGTTTGACAACCCAACATTACTTGTTAGTCTTGGATGTGCAGATAAAAGGGCTGGGAAAGAAAAGGAAGGTTCCTAAGATCACTAGAACTAGATGGTGGAATCTTCTACTGAAGCAATCGAGCTTCAAGGAGAAGGTTCTAGAAGACTTATCTTGGGATTGTAGCGGAAGTGCAAACGAGATGTGGGAGGCAGTAGCATCTTGTATCTGAAAGCTAGCCAAATAGATACTAGGCGAGTCGAAGGGAGGAGCTCCATGTCAAAAGGAGGCTTGGTGGTGGAGTGAACAGATGCAAGAGAAGCTAAAAATTAAAAGAGCATGCTTTAAAGCTATGTCTAAGGATAGAACAACAGAAACTGTCACAAACTACAAAATAGCGAAGAAGGAAGCAAAGAAGGCTGTAAGTGAAGCTAAGTCAAAAGCTTATGAAATTTTTTTTATAAAAATCTCGACTCTAAGGAGGGCCAGAAGGATATTTTCAGGTTCACCAAAGCAAGAGAAAGAAAAACCAGAGACCTTTATCAAGTGAGATGCATTAAGGACGAGGAAGGTCACGTGCTTGTTACCATGGTTTCAAATTTCGCGAAATTTCGGCGAAATTTCGGTTTCGACACCCTACCGAAACCGAAATCGAAATCTTGATATATACCCTTCCTTCACAAATTTAGGCCGATTTTGACCGAAATTGGCGAAATTTCATCGAAATTTCGAAATTATCTTGTTTTTTCAGCATCTCGAAACGAAATCAAAATCGAGATTTAAAACCTTGCTTGTTACTCGGAAGGACATAGAGACTAGATGGGAGCAGTACTTCCATAAACTTTTAATCGGGGAAGGAAATAGAGAGATCACTTTGGGTGATCTAGCTAGTAGTGAAAGTTACTTAAATCGTGCAAGCTATAGACGAATACAAAGAAAGGAAGTAGATGAGGCTTTGAAGGTTATGAGACCCGGGAAAGGTGTAGGACCGGATGACATCCCTGTAGAAGTTTGGAGAGTTTTAGGTGAGCGCGGTGTGACTTGGCTTACGAATCTATTCAATGTTATTTGGCGAAGCACGAAAATGCCTGAAGCGTGGAGGAGTATCATGGTGCCTCTTTATAAGAATAAAGGAGACATTCAAAATTGTTCAAATTACAGAGGTATCAAGCTGATGAGTCACACTATGAGAATTTGTTAACGTGTGATCGAAAGAAGGCTGAGGAAAGTTTCCAACGTAAAAAAAATCAATTCGGATTCATGCCAGGTCGCTCAATTATTGAAGCCATCCATTTGCTGAGGAGAACAATGAAGATTTATTGAGCTAAAAGGAAGAACCTCCATATGATCTTTATTGATTTGGAGAAGGCTTATGATTCTGTCCCACGAGAGATATTGTGGAGAGTTTTGGAGAAGAGACAAGTACCTGGCCTATACTATGATAGGGCTTTATCTTGTGAAAGGACCCCGTCTGGGAAGACTGGCTATTTTGACATCAACATTGGTTTACATCAAGGTTCAACTTTGAGTCCATTTCTTTTTACTTTGATTATGGACGAGTTGACAAGTCACATTCAGGATGAGTTACCTTAGTGTATGTTATTTGCTAATGATATTGTGTTGATTGACGAGACTAGAGATGGAGTAAATGAGAAGCTTGAGGTCTGGAGACATGCATTGGAGACTAAAGGATTTCATATAAGTAGGGATAAGACGGAATATATGGAGTGCACCTTTGATGGAAGCAATGGTGAAGGAATTGAGGTGAAGATTGGTGGAAATAACATTCGGAAGAGAGCTTCTTTTAGATATATAGGATCTATTTTGCAATAGAATGGGGAAATTGATGGAGATGTTACTAATAGAATAAATGCAGACTGGCTAAAGTGGAGAGGAGCCTCTGTTGTTCTCTGTGATAAGAAAATTCCTTTAAAAATTAAAGGAAAGTTTTACAAAACAGCCGTGAGACCTGCTATGCTCTATGGATCTGAATGTTGTTCTGTGAACCATAGACATGTGCAGAGAATGGCTTTAGCAGAAATGAAAATGCTAAGGTGGATGTGTGGACACAGACGTAAAGATTGGATTCGGAATGATGTAATCAGAAAGAAAGTTGGTGTAGCTCCGATCGAGGATAAGATGCGAGAAAATCGCTTAAGATGGTTTGGTCATTTGCAAAGAAGATCAACGGATGCACCAGTTAGGAGATGCGAGTGTTGGGATGTTGAGCCTACTAAGAGAGGGCAAGGACGACCCAAGAAGTGTTGGAAAGAGACTATACGAAGGGATCTTAGTTTTTTGGATATAAGCCCGAGATTGACCCAAGATTGATCTGAATGGAGGTGAAGAATCCATGTAGCCGACCCTGCTTAATTGTGGGAAAAGGCTTTGTTGTTGTTGTACACGCTTGCTATTTATCAGAGGGACATCTCTTGGCATCACAACTTGTGCAGATGCTGACCACGTAGGATGCCCTAATGATAAGAAATCTATCTCTGGTTTTGCAGTTTTCATAGGAAGCTCTTTGGTCTCATGGAAAAGTGTGAAGCAAATGTGGTTGCTAGATCTAGTGTTTGAGTCAGAGTGTAGAGCTAAGAAGCAAATGTGGTTGCTAGATCTAGTGTTGAGTCAGAGTATAGAGTTATAACTTATGGGAGCACTGAGTTGATGTGAAACAGATCCATTCTGATAGATTTAGCTGTTAACGCACCTCTTCCCATGTAGTTGTTTTGTGACAACCAAGTTGCTCTTTTCATTGCCAACAATCCAACTTTCCATGAGAAAATCAAACACATTGAGGTAGATTGCCATTATACACGTGACGTGACATGACAAAATCTCAATTACATTTTCAGGATTACACATTTATCATCAGTTAGCTTATGATCAGTTCCATGGTTTCTCAAGATATTATTACAAATTGTGAAACCATACGGTTTTGCGACTAACACTGTATCCCAAACGGATAAGTTCTGTGTCATGCATCCAATCCTAAATCACTCTCTGATCGAGTACCGTTGTGTCAACTCTAGACATAGTGAGGGTGTAGCTTGTAATTGTCATGTCCATTAGGCTGCCAATTTTTTGAGAAACTTTTCACACCATGCATATACATGTACCTCTGGAACTATGGGTGCTCGGTTCAATGCATTCGCTACTGTGTTGGGTTCCTGAGTGATATACAGTCTTGTAGTTGTAGTCTTTGAGTAACTCTAATAATCTTCTCCATTGCAAGTTAAGTACTTTCATTGAATACCCTATATAAGAATTTATTTAGATCTTTCTGTATGAATCATGCCTACAATATACCAGATCCGTCGTCGACTATTAATAGAATGGATTGAAAAAGAGATCTTTACAGGTTCTACATTCTCTTTTTCTATGAAGAGAATAAATATCTTTATCGAAGAATCAAATATAATTTGTTCGAACCCATGAGTGATTTGGAATATCCAAATTTAAAAATATTTGCTAGCAACAATATAATGGAGGAAATTGAACAAATATAGATTGTTCCGAAATCTGATTCATATCCAGTGTAGCACATGTAGATATCAGATATGATCGACACATACTTCATGCTTTGGTGATTTGAAATATCACGAAGGTCTCACCATAAAGGTCATATCACCATGTCTTTAAAGCAGATACTACTGCATCGAACTCTAAGTCATGCACATGATAGTTGACCTTGTGAGGCTTAAGCTGTTAATGACGTGTTCTCTCCTGTGTCAACAGACATCCTAAGCTGCAATGGGATGCATCATTATATATCACAAAGTTTCCGCCACTTGATGGTGTGACGAGAATTGGGGTAATAGTCAGACTATTAAAGTCTGAAAACAATCCCCACACTTAGTTCGTCCATTCCAATGGAATATTTTTCGAGTTAAACTTCGTCAGTGGAAAGGCAGATTTGATGCTCAACATCCAAAAAACATTAGAAGAAGAAGACCACTGGCTTAAATTCATCAGTGAAAAGGTGAATTCGGTACTCAACATCCAGAAAACATAAGGAGTAGAAGAGGACCATTTGCTTATGGGTTAGTGATGATTTGATGGTAAGAAAATAGAGTGAAGTGGGGTCACTTGAAGGTAAGAAGGCTAAGTAGGGGATCTTATGTGGCTGATGAAAGGACAAGGTGCTGGATTATAAGAGGAGGCTAGGAAGAGAAGATCTTATACATGCATATTTGATACAAAAAGAGTTGGATCTGAAGGAGTTTAATGAAGGGAGGAAAAGAAGGGATGGTATGAGAACATGCACGATCACATCTCATTATAAGAGCTATTATTTTAACGACATGAAATAAAACATGTTGGTGTCCTTTTATTTCTTGTGCTTTTACTTGCTTCAAGGCCATGTTGATCATAGTCATATTGCATATTATGTCCTTTCTTCAAGGCCTTTAGGCCATACATTAGCTTCCATCTTTTCTTATTTCAAGGCCACATTGACCATTTCTAGATGTAAAGGTCACATGCCCTCATTTTTTAGCTTTCATGTTCATATATTTGGAAATTTAAATGAAGGTGGTTACTCAAGCCGCATAATATTCAGTTTACGAGTGAAGAAATAAAAGTGTTATTTTTTAGAAGCTAGAAACACAAAGTCAACAGTGTCTACCCTCTCCTAATAAGCTGTGATTGTGAGTCTTACTAGCGGTCTTGGGACACTCTCATCTACCCATTGCCTCAAATATTCGAGGGATCAAAAAAGCTACCCTCATTAGACACATGTCCCCAGAAAAGCCACCTTGCTCAACCAGAACCCACATTTTCTAAATTTATCATAAAGATTGTAAGTACATAAGGCCTTCATTATCATCCTTAGGTGCTTGATCGATCGCTGAGCACATGTTTTGATTTGTGTTTGTTGTACTACATGTACTTAGCGAATCAGTCAGAACCGAGAGAAGATCTCCGTGAAGAGTGTCTCGGCTTTAATTTATATCCAAAGCAAGTCCGGGGTCATGCACAGGGAGGCAAAGGAATAACATCGGGTTAATTCAAAAACTTAGGTCTAAATTTCCTAATGGTATTTTTTTAACTTTTTTAATGCAAAACAAATGCAAATGCAAATATGGGTGCATTAAGACAATAAGAAAACACACTACTAGGCCAAATTAATTTTAATGTGAAATTAATCAGATTTAGCCTAATTGTATTATTTTTACAATCCTAATCCAAAGATGAGTACAAAACACATTTTTTTGGAATTTTAGGAAATAAAATGCAATAAATAAAAATGCACACTTTTATGGGTTTTTAGCAATTTTCCACACAAACAGAATGCAAAAATTATGAAAACTTTACTGGAATTAAAACATGATGCAAGGATGCTACAATAATTGTTTTGGAATTTTCTGACAAAATATGATTTTTTTATGGATTTTTTAATGGAAATAGAGTGACAGTGAGTAATTAATTCCTAATAAATCCACATTAATGAATTAACTAGAATACGAATTATTTCAAAATGATATTTATATAAGGAATCCAGGAGATTTGGAATTTCGCAAAAAAGATGTCTGTAGATTTAATTAAAAACCAGTTACTAAAAACACCCTCCAATTTATTTAAGGCACATAACAATTCCAATTGAGATGAAATTTGGGTAGTTATTAAAGCTCACTTCAATGCATCATTCTTGATTTTTGTGAAATTTTTAGAGCAACTGTGAGTGAATTATGAATTTAAGACCATGTATTGGGTAAAATATGCAGAATTTCACTTGAACAATTTTAAAATTACCCAAACCTTCGAAAAATATAAATAAATAGCCAAATGGTAGACAATTAATTTCACAACACCATGATATTTATCATTGAAATAAACGATGCAATATTGAGATCCAAATTAAAACATGAATACAGGATTATCCGTGCAATTTTAGAAATTAAAAATGCAATGCAAATGATGCACAAGGTCACTTTTGCAATCACACAAACTATGCGGGAAGACATGCAATTTTTACAATAAATAAAATAAAAAATGAAAAAGGGCAGTACAACCTTCTTCTTCGACAGGAGATTGGGGCGCGGGGCGGCGCTGGGCGGAAGGTGGTCGTGCGGTGGGGCTGTCGTGGGCTGTTGGCGGGGGTGGCGGCTGCTGCTAGAAGGACGAGCCGGCGGTGCTCGGCTACCGCGGGCGGCTGCGGAGGGTGCCGCAGCATAACGGAGGCATGCGGGACGCGGAGGGGGAAGGCGACACTGGGGCCGGGGTGGCGCAGCCAGAGGGGCGGTGGTGTTGGAAGAGCGTCGCCGCTGACGCGGAGGACGATGGGACGACGATGGCCGGCGGATGGCCGGCTGGGCGTTAGCGTATATCCGCCGCTGGCAGCAGCGACTGGAAGGGGTAGCGGGCGGATGCCTCCTCCTGTTTCTTTTTTTAATTTTTTGTTTTGTTTTAATTAATTTTTTTAATTTTTTTGAACAGAACAGAAAATATAAGAAATAAAATAAAAAAAATTAGTGGTAGAGAGGGATGATGAAGAAGATGATGGAGGTAGTGATGGTATGATGTGAAAAAAACAAGGAAAAAATGTTAGATGAAATAAAATAACAAGAGAAATGAGAAGAAATACACCTGAATTTTCGCCGGATTTGCGGAGCAGCTATGCTGCACTCTTGTCCTGGACGCGAGCATGTGGCGGAGCATGCGAGGCTGCGCAGCGGCCTGGAGGAAAGTACGACCGCCGAGCGGAGCTCCGCGGATCTCGCCTGAAAGGAGGTCATCGCTTCGTATCGGGATGGAACGCTGTCACCGATCAACCTCGATGAGCTCTCTCCTTTTTCTATAAGAATGACGGATGCGAAAAAATGTGGATGTGGAGATGAATATAAAGAAGAAGAGAAATGGAGGTTAGAAAGGTGGTGGAGTTGAATGGGAGGTTAGATTATTGGTGGAGTTGAATGGAGGTTAGATGAAGAATGTGGGGTGGAATGTGAGTTGGTGGTAGAATGAAAAGAAGAGAGAAGTTAGTGTAGAGAAAGGGGAAAAAATAAAAGGAAAATAAACTAAAATAAAGTATGCTACTTTAAATACAATAAAATAAAAGAGAAGAATAAGAGTGGGGAATTTTAAAAATAAGACAAACACTATGTACATTTTTTTGCTTTTCTAATTTTATTTTTTTATTTTTAATAAAAGATATTTACAATAGAAAAATACAATAAAATACTAGAAATAAGATACAACACAAAATTGATTTTTTGGATTTTTAATGATTAAGAAAAAAATAAAAAATGGGAAAACAAAAAATATGTACAATATATACAATATACACCTAGGTCCCAAAATCTAAATTTTGCAAACGAGCTCCGATTTTATTGAAACCACTTTCATTGGATAGATAATTTTCTAACTTGAACTCTAAAAGTGAGTTTGGTGAATTTGGCTTCATACGGAGCGGGAATTTGGTGGGGAAGTTGGACTTTACGGCCTTTTGTCTTTAGGATCTAGGAGCATTTATTTGAGGTGAAATTTATTTTATATTTTTTATATTTTTATATACATTTTCATGAACAAGATAGAGAAAGAATTAGCCAAAAAGAAGTTGAAATGAATTCATTAAAAATACATGAAGTTTTGAGTTATTTACAGGCGAAAAACTTCTTTATTTTGCGGCTTTTTATTGTTAATTTATTTTGTACAAATATAATATACAATAATTAGTGTATTTTATTTACAAGAGTAATTTTGTTAATTTATTTATTTTATGAACATTTATTTGTGATTTTGCTCGGAGATTTTTCTAAGATCAAGATATTGAGATGATGAATCGGGGATTCATCACCCCCCTATACTTAAACTTTACTAGTCCTCGAGTAAATAAAGAATGAATAAGTTGGATTAACCCCTGACTGTGCATGTGAATACAAGACTTGATCTGTTCAAGAACTCTCAGTTTTATAGATCCTAAAATTCTAAGCTGAACCAAGCTCTAGTCAAAAGGTATCCAATTTCCCTAATCATCAGACTCGCTCTGTATACATATATAGTAGGGATATGACATTAAGTGTGGCTGCAGTTACAAGAGTAGAGTCGCAACGTCATCCAAGGTTCTAGTCCAAGAGACTCTCCTAAGAACCTAATCCTCAACACTAGGGAATAAATCATTTCTTGCTTCCAATCCACCGTCTCTTTAGTTGTCAGACTTGAAAGTGTAAATGATGGCCAGTTGATGGAGGGAATAGGATTGTGTCATTTCTTCTCTCCCTCTCATTGGAACAAGGATTCTCTCAAGTGCCTTATTACTCAACGCATATCTTTGGTGTTAATCAGTGCGTCCGTCAAGAGAAGTTGAAGTCGTCTGCACTTGTTTTCCTAGGAGTACACCGGAATGTGCCTTTTTTGAGTACCTATCGTACCTTCTACACTCAGACTTGTAGCATTTACGATGCAGAGCCCTTTTTTGGTGCAAGCCCGACTCCTGGTCCTAATAGCAGTGGTCCAAGTGGACACTTTGAAATGGTTGGAAGCGCTCGCCTTTGGTGGAAGCTCTTTTGATATTTAACTTGTGGAAAGAGAGCTTATTTCAACATTGATATTTTTTTGCTTTATTTTTGGCTAGCTCCACTGCTTTTACAAAGAGTTTGCGCACACTGATCAATAATTTTTTTATTTTATCACACCCTGGCACTTAGGTAAATGTCAAGAGATAGTACAAGAACCTTGTTCTTATACTGGCTAAAGGTGCTGACACTCAGATTTCATGAAGCCTTCATTGATTTTATCCCATCCTCGAGCATCATCAAATCAGGTCCAAACTCAAATCCCTCATCCCAGTTCCTCAAGTGAAATTTCAAGTCATCTCATCATAACTGCAGTCGTGTATGTGAGGTGCTGATCATATTCTTAAGGTAGAGACCAAGCATGCAATATATCACACAATCTTTCAAACTAGGGAAATGTGAATAATTAAGTCAAAGACCCTAATGACTAAGGCTGGTTAACTCAAAATCTCAAGACCTCATAAACCAAGTATTCTTAAACATCACAAGTCTTGTGTGAATGTGTCAGGGACTAAACTAGCTCATTAGTTAGTTTTTTTGTTTTGATTTTTGTGTTTTTTTTTGAAAAAGAAAGGAAAAGAAGGAATTTTTTTTGGAATAAGAATTTTATTTTTTTTGTTTCAAACGTTTTTTTAAAGAAAGGTAAATAAGAAAGGACACACATTTTTTTGGAAAGAAAAAAAAGAAGAAAATTTTGAAAGTTTTTTTAAGAAGAAAAAGAAAAAAATTGAAAAGTTTTTTTATAAGAGAAAATATTTTTGAAAATATATTTTTTTGAAAAGTTTTTTTTGATATTTTTGTTATACCTCTTATTTACAACAATTACCCATAACTCCTTATTTTTTTTAAACAAGTCAAAGTACGAGTTATAGGTAAAGTATATATGTAATATATACAAACCCCCATATACTTAGCATGTGCTATGTCCTCATGGCACTAGGTGATAAAAAACCATATCCCGTACTAGGTATAAGTGGGTGAAAAGAATAGAAGTAAAAAAGAATATAAGAGTATGGATAATACACAACGGGCATTGCCCCCCTATACTTAGGCTCTGGTCAGCCTAAGTATTGGAAAGAACACAAGAATGGGGGACCGATAGTGAGGTGTAGGGAACGTCTAACAAGGTCGACACACGGCTGCTTGCTCAAATATGGCTTCAGAACAGCCGAACTGAGCTCACTCATATAGATCACCTCATCCGGATCTGATGAGGACTCCTCAGAAAGTTCCTTCTCTGGTACGTCGAAGGTAACTTTCTTAGCCGGTTTTCTAGAACCTGAAGCATCGAGAGGAAGAGGAGAGTGATACATCTTGAGGAGTTCGGGAGAACACCTCGAGGAATAAATACTCTTCTTCTTCTTACCAGATGACCGACTAGAGGATGGAGTAACCTATTTATCAAGATTGGTCAATTTGGTCCCAGATGTCTCTTTTGGTGTAGGTCCTGGATGTAGTGAGGTGCTGACCAGAGGTTCATCATCAGATGAGTCGCCATATGCATTGTAATACTCCTGCAGGGTCAGCACACGTCTCTGGTATGGCATAGTGTTTTCAGTTGGCTTGGCATTTATCGGCTCATGAGTCGAATCATCTAAAAAGTCAAGGAAATCAGAAATGATCGTGCCCGATTCAGAGACAGCTTCTGGTTGTGAGTCATCTCTAGAAGTTGTCGCAGTGGTGGTGATGCAAGCAATGGGCGGTGTGGAGGTGTAGGGAGTCTCTGAACCAATGGTCGTCTGGACAGTTGGTATCTGAGGTTAGTAGAGAGACGGAACTCAAATGTCTCTCGAAGGTCACGACTATCTGTGACTATATGGGTTACCTTAGGATATCGCGTGTCCTCTAAGATTGGGTAAGGTCGAAGTGCTCCCAATGCAGAGAAATCGATCTCTCGAGTCCCAAAATCTATAGTTGCCTTAGCCAAGGCTAAGAACGGCTTCTCAAGAATGATCGAAGGCTGGGTGAACTCTCCTCGGTGCTCAATGTCAATGATCGCGAAGTCTATCTGCAGTAGAGCACCTTGGAATGTAATGATGACTGAAATAGTTCCCCTCGACCGTTTAATGGACCGATCAGCCAACTGAACGGTCTCTCTTGACTTCTTAGCAGATCCGAGTTTGAGCTTGGCAAACACGGAGGTCGGGAGGATATTAATCGGTGAGTCATCATCTATTCTTGCATGGGTGAAGGTGATATCTTTGATGTCACAATCAAACCTAGCAACCGCTTCACTCTGCGGCTCTTGCTTTTTCTCCTTACCATCAAAGAGGTGGCCATAGACACTACATGTTTCTCAGTCCTTGTCCTCTTATTTCTCGACCTTTTAGGCATCAATTTACTTCTCACAAATCTTTTAAGGTCGGGAAAGTGTTCAATGGCCATTATTAAGGGAAGCTAAAAAATCAACTCTCTATCAAGTGCTTCCCTAAATGCAGGATCCAATTTTTTTAGATCTTTTCCTTTTTCAATTCTTATGGTATTTATCTGATTTTTCCATTTTTTTGGTTTTTTTGATAGGTGAATGAGGAATAGGAGAATGTACAGACTAAAGTTTGGAGGGAAAGTAGTTAGTAGAAGAGGGAGGTAGAAGGGACTCCAGTTGTACATGACGTATGGTCAATCCGGTGTTTTCCAGGTTTCAAGATTCAATCCGCAAAATCCATGATCCACATTCCTACCTGGACTTCATCCTCCAATAAGTTCTCATGACACCTCATGAGAGAAGTATGTGCAATTGGAGGATACTGCTGAGAACTCAGGCTCCTATACTCAACACGCCTTGACTCAGGCATGTAATGCTGGGTTGAGTGTGACCGATCTGTATGGCAGATGTTGGTCGGAGCCTCATAAGGTGGAGTCAGTAGACAGAGAGTCTGTAAATCAGTCGCATGAATCCAATCCCCTGTATATGTTGGCTCTCCGATGGGTGATATGGAGGCTGGTCAATGTGGGCTTGATCACTCAGGTCAATCAAGTCTGGAAGATCGTATGGTGTAGGACTCTCCATTCGGTTTGTTTGGTCGACCTTGTTGTACCCTAAGGATAAGTTGGGATGTGTATAGGTCAATGGTTGCCCGGTCCCAACTCGAGGTGAGAATGAGGTATGTGGGGTCAACTGATTCTGCCAATCATTCATCTCAGCAGTGGCTTGCTCTTTGATTGGTTCCTTCATTCAGGTGAGTTAATCTAGGGTGGTTGTGGGTCAGGGGTGTAGGAATATGGGATAGGTGAGAAGGACGGAGAATTGGGGAAGTCAGTCGGAGTTCTGACTTCGCGGTCGGGATGTGGGTATGAGAAGGAATAAGAGGGTGGAGATGATCGGAATAAGGTCGAGGAAGAGTGACATGAATATGGTGACCAATATTTTAACATCTTGGAAGGGAAATGGGAGAATGAAGCGGATCGAGGAAGAAAGTGTGCAAGGGCATCGAATAACACACAAAACAAACAAACACAAGGGCAAACCCTAAGTTCACCTACTCAACACAGTGACGGTTGTAAGAGTCCGACCGTTTATCTTTTCAGTTTTAATTAGGTGATAAATCAAGATATAAGTCCAATTATGCAAGGCTTAAAAGTAGGTTTTGGGCACTATCCTAGGGATACGTCCTCACCTCTCAACAATCACAATAGCCAAGCATACAATGTGGGTTTTGCTCTCCCAAAACAAGTGTTAATTTTAGTCAATTTTTTTGTCAACTCTGATTAGCAGCCCCGATTTCAAGTTCGGTTATCACTTGATTAATCCACCAAACAAGGCAAGCATAACGATCAGTCATGATTTCCTTTTAACCTAAGTTTCAAAAACCAAAAGCGGGGAGTCGAGAAAAATCGATGCAAATATTGAAATCAATGATGCATGCCCAGTTTAGAAGACTTACAGTGATCCTCGCGCTCTACATGCGGGATGCAAGGCAGAATTGAATTTTATACTATATGAGATGCAAACGAGAAACCGTTCCTAGACAGGCAGTTCTATTAGCAAGGGATGAACAAGTTAATTTGAACTAATAGCCTTGCGGTCTAAGTGCGTTTCGTTAAAAGTGATGTGTAGTCCTAAAGATTACGAGCACAAGCAATAAAAGTATTCTAATAAAAATGCTTTAAGAGCCGCGAGTGCAAGTCCTATTCTACGTCAATCAATCACACGACCACGAGAGGGTCAAATGTCTAGTTCGGATACAAGCGCGAGCTCTCAAACTAGAGCCGCTATAAAGGGCGAATTACCTAAATTATTACAACACACTAATTACAAAAAAATCTCTCAAAAATAAATTAATTCTCCTTGATCTTGAGCAGTCAGCGCGCGTCACGTCCGTCGACCTCTGATGCACTCCAAGTTCACCGGGCCCTCGCAATGAAAATAAAATTTATGTTAGAGAGATATACCACAAAATATATACAAAAATTAGCAGAAAAAATAATTACGAAAAATGGAATAAATACAAGGTGGCTCAGGGGTCAGACTACCTGATTGAATGAAAATCTAAATCTAATTTTCAAATTAATCCCTAAGTCGTTTGCCTTCCCGGCAACGGCACCATCTGACGGAAACGCTGAGAACATGTTTTAATCTGTATTCGTTGTAGTACGTGTACTTAGCGAATCAGTCAGAAACGAGAGATGATCACCGTGAAGAGTGTCTCGGCTTTATTTTATATCCCGGGCAAGTCCAGGGTCGAACACAGGGAGGCAAAGGAACGACGTCGGGTTTTCCAAATGTATTTTTTCAATTTTTTTAATGCAAAAACAAATGCAAATGCAAATGTGGATGAATTAAGACAATAAGAAAACACACTAGTAGGCCAAATTAATTTTAATGCGAAATTAATCAGATTTAGCCTAATTGTATTTTTCCTAAAATCCTAATCTAGAGATGAGTAGAAAACACATTTTTTGGAATTTTAGGAAATAAAATGCAATAAATAAAAATACACACTTTTTATGGGTTTTTTAGTAATTTTTCATACAAACAGAATGCAAAAATTATGAAAAGTTTACTGGAATTAAAACATGATGCAAGGATGCTACAGTAATTTTTTTGGAATTTTCTGACAAAATATGATTTTTTATTGATTTTTTATGGAAACAGAGTGACAATGAGTAATTAATTCCTAATAAATCCACATTAATGAATCAATCAGAATGTGAATTATTTCAAAATGATATTTATATAAGGAATCCAGGAGGAATTCCGCAAAAAAGATGTATGTAGATTTAATTAAAAATCAGTTATTAACAGTGTTGCAGAATACGGTATTCAGTATTCAGTCGGAGGGGTCACTGAAAAGAGAATAATCGGTATTCGGGAGACTATTCGGAATTATTCGGTTTTGTATTTTTTAATATAAAAATTATTTATAATACACATATTCTTATATTTTTATACATATATGATCATTATTTAACTTGAATCCAAGATAAAAGTACCAATCAATATAATAGGCATATAGAATTTGACATTTGTGGCGATACCGTGGTAAAATGTAACCCATAAATATTGAAAATTGAAAATAAAAAAAATAAAAATATGAAGAGTCAAACTTCAGTCAGCCTCATAGTCGGGCCAGTCGGTCGAATAGTTGGACGACTATTCGGTCGGGCCGACTATTGCCCGACTGGAGGTCTGTTCAGTCGGGTACCCTACCGCACCGCATAGTCGGACCGACTATTCGGGATAGTCGACCGACTATTGCAATACTGGTTATTAAAAAAACTCTACAATTTATTTAAGGCACAGAACAACTCCAATTGAGATGAAATTTGGATAGTAATTAAAGCTCACGTCAATGCATCATTCTTGATTTTTGTGAAATTTTTCGAGCAACTTGAGTGAATTATGAATTTAAAACCACAGATTTGGTAAAATATGCATAATTTCACTTGAATAATTTTAATTAATTACCCAAACCTCTGAAAAATATAAATAAATAGCCAAATGGTGGATCTCAACACCATGAAATTTCTCATTGAAATAAACGATGCAATATTGAGATCCAAATTAAAACATGAATACATGATTATCCATGCAATTTCAGAAATTAAAAATACAATGCAAATGATGCACAAGGTCACTTTTGCGTTTACATAAACTATGCTGGAAAACATGCAATTTTTACAATAAACAAAATAAAAAAATGAAAAAAGGCAGCACAACCTTCTTCGACAGGAGGTTAGGGCGCGGGGCGGCACCGGGCGGAAGGTGGCCGTGCGGTGGGGCCGCCGTGGGCTATTGGCGGGGGTGCGGCTTCTGCTGGAAGGACGAGTCGGCGGTGCTCGGCTGCCGCGGGCGGCTGCGGAGGGTGCCGCAGCAAAACGGAGGCATGTGGGGCGCGGAGGGGGAAGGCGACGCTGGGGCCGGGGTGGCGCTGGAAGAGCACCGCCGCTGGCGCGGAGGAGGATGGGGCGATGACGGCCGACGGACGGCCAGCTGGGCTTTGGCCTATATCTGCCGCTGGCAGCAGCGGCTGGAAGGGGGGACGGGCGGCTGCCTCCTCCGGTTTCCTTTTTAATTTTTTTGTTTTGATTAATTTTTTAAATTTTTTAGAACAGAATAAAAAATAAAAGAAATAAAATAAAAAATAGTGGTAGAGAGGGATGATGAAGAAGATGATGGAGGTAGTGATGGTATGATGTGAAAAAAAACAAGAAAAAGAATGTTAGATGAAATAAAACAACAAGAGAAATGAGAAATACTTACCTGAATCTTCGTCGGATTTGCGGAGCGGCTATGCTGAACTCCTTTCGTGGCCTCGAGCATGTGGCGGAGCATGCGAGGCTACGCAGCGGCCTGGAGGAAACTGCGACGCGGAGCTCCGCAGATCTCTCCTGAAAGTAGGTCGTCGCTTCGTATCGAGATGGAACGCTGTCACCGATCAACCTCGATGAGCTCTCTCCTTTTTCTATAAGAATGGCGGATACGAAAAAATGTGGATGTGGAGATGAATATAAAGAAGAAGAGAAAGGGAGGTTAGAAAGGTGTAGTCGAGTTGAATGGGAGGTTAGATTATTGGTGGAGTTGAATGGAGATTAGATGAAGAACATGGGGTGGAATGTGAGTTGGTGGTAGAATGAAAAGAAGAGGAAAGTTAGTGTAGAGAAAGGGGAAAAAATAAAAGGAAAATAAAATAAAATAAAGTATGCTACTTTAAATACAATAAAATAAAAAGAGAAGAAAAAGAGTGGGGAATTTTCAAAATAAGACAAACACTATGTACATTTTTTTGCTTTTCTAATTTTAATTTTTTTTATTTTTAATAAAAGATATTTACAACAGAAAATACAATAAAATACTAGAAATAAGATACAACACAAAATTGATTTTTTTGGATTTTTAGTGATTAAGAAAAAAATAAAAAATGGGAAAACTATAAATATGTACAATATATACAATGTACACCTAGGTCCAAAAATCCAAATTTTGCAAACGAGCTCCGATTTTAATGAAACTACTTTCATTGGATAGATAATTTTCAAACTTGAACTGTAAAAGTGAATTTGGTGAATTTGGAGTTCATACGGAGCGGGAATTTGGCCGAGAAGTTGGACTTTACGGCTTTTTGTCTTTGGGATCTAGGAGCATTTATTTGAGGTGAAATTTATTTTATATTTTTGTATTTTTATATACATTATTATGAACAAGATAGAGAAAGAATTAGCCAAAAAGGAGTTGAAATTAATTTATTAAAAATACATGAAGTTTTTGTGTTATTTACAGGTGAAAAACTCCTTTATTTTGCGGCTTTTTATTGTTAATTTATTTTGTACAATATAATATACAATAATTAGTGTATTTTATTTACAAGAGTAATTTTGTTAATTTATTTATTTTATTAACATCTATTTGGGATTTTGCTCGGAGATTTTGCTAAGATCAAGATATTGAGATGATGATTCGCGGATTCATCAGTGCTCGACATACTATTCTCGGCTCTCAGAGTAAATCAAAACATCATCAAATACTACTTCGAAGTGGTCAAAGAAAGGTGGGTCCTTTGAAGACGCGATTCATGATTACCATAAACACATGTGAAGAAGAACATTACGATTTTTGCTTCTCTTCGTTCAGAACACTAGCTATGATGGTCTTCGAGGAGAATTTTTAAATGTCTCCCAACTGTATGGAAGATTAGCAAGTAGCATCAAGCTTAGAACTTCATGTTTTAATCTTATTTTCATGTTTGGGAGTTGACTACTATAATACGTTGACTTTTGTTCAGATGGTCTGGACAGGAATACAATTCTTGATTTCAACTGCACCATCGTTATAGTGAAAACATCTTGTTGTTCAATGTCTTCAAAGCATACAAGTTCAATTTAGACCAAAGTATTCGTGCGTGGTCTCATTTTAGATATGATTATACAATTCATATCCATATATTGCCAGATAAATTCGCAAACTTACTCATAATAGAACTTTCATTCTTCACTGCTCTTCAATTTGGCTTTTTGGATGGCAAAGACTTGAAGGTGCATGACCCTTACCAATAGTAAATCTTTTATCTTGTTTTTATGCAACAGTTAGTCTCATTTAGGTTGATCATCCTATTAAAAATAAAGTCCATCTTATCAACCATACTAGTTATGATATCACTTGATCGGATCATTCTATATAAGATTGGATCGCGTAACTTCGCAAAGTTGATGAGCGAATCCTACATGGTAGACAACTTCAACCACTTATAAAAAGTCCAATCACAGAAAAATCAACCATTAATGCACATAGAATTTTGAAAGTCGAAAACCTTCGTTGTGATTGTGAGGGTGAAAACCACGGGGTTTGATCGTAAATAAAAAAAATCAAGCACTAATCAAATGTTGTATCCAGCAAGGAGCTTACACAAAGCCAGTACTTTCTGTAATGACACTAATTACAAAAATAATAGATACATGCCAAGGCAAACTTATCATCAGGATCGCCAACTGGCAGATGCCTTGAATGTCTATGAATATGGAATTAGATATGCTTTGATCTCTGATCACGTGTCAAGATAGGCTAATATAGCGAGAAATTGATTCTCTTATTACAAGGTTTTATGTGCCAATATCAATGCTATTTCATCAATAATATTGAAAATATTCCTACAAAATCTCAGAATTGTGTCAAACCTGATTAAAAATAATTTGTTTCAAAAAATAAAATTTCCACTGATCTTAACATTTATAAATAATGTACTTTTATTACCATCTTATATTTGAGGGTTAAATGAAGTTGATATGTGAGTTCACACACCTTTATTATATAGAAGTCATTATATTAGCACATTTAATAAAATTTCATGTATTAAAATTACATCCTATTAAGTTATTACATTATTTAATAAGTACTAAACAAGAAGGTTGCACAATGAACGTAAGAAAACATCTAATATTCATTATAAACTCGAAGGCAAAAGTTAGAAAAAGCAATGGAGAAACAATAGGGACGATAAAAAGCCATCTTTACAAAGTTGCAACAACTTGTGATATCGCTGTCTTATGCATGTCGGTAATAGTGGCATGCCCCCTCATTCACCTAACTGGTTGATATTTCAAGAGTATGTAAGAGCATGCTCCCCTTATTTTTGCATCTATCGGCGAATTAATTGACATGACGCTCGACACCTACGAAGGGGGGTTACACCACCCGTATCGATGGCAAAAAAGTTGGGGAAACAACACGTGTCGTCGGCATCTAAATCTATGCTTGCCACTTTTTTTCTTTCTTTGATTTCTGTAAAAAAACAATAGTGCGGAAGCGTATCAAAACTAAAGAAATATAAAACAGTGGAAGAACACTCGGATTTTACGTGGAATCTTACTCCATAAGAAGCGGGATGAAACCATGTGAGAAGGCCTCTCAAGTGACATGTGTTATGTATTGTTTTGTCTCTTTCAGCCGTTACAATGGGTGTAGTGCTTTTTATATAGCCCCACCAATAAAATCGAGTCCCATTCACAGTAGATGTGGGACTAACCCAGTGGCTGTGGTAATACCCATCTATGAGATGACACATACTCTAACAATTTCTCATCGACTTGATACTTTAGATGAAGGGCCAATGGTTCTTTGTACAAGTATGGACATAAGAGTATGTGGAGTGCATAAAGTCCTCAATCCTATGGGATCAATGCACTCCCATTTCAAAAAGATGATTAATCTTCAACTAACTCCATATCAAATTAGGATCACATTGCAGTTAGGACAAAACAATGTCCTATTAAAGGTTTGAGTTCACACTTGGAGGGGGACCTGCCCAACACATAGCTATGACTGACCCATAGTTTAGCTAAGATGTAGATAGATGTGACTACTGTTTCTTTTCTAAAATTGCTGGTGTGTTGAGGAACCAACGGTTCAATAATGTAGGTTGCAAACTTAGAATATCCATATTAAAACTGAAGTTAATGCCATTAAAAAAAATCTTTTTGTCAAATTCTCATTAGAAAACCGCTTTTACTTTTGCGGCATTAATATAGAAAGTGAAGTCCAGTACACCGACTATGCTCTTCAATTTTGAAATGCAGATATTTTGCTGTTGGAAGTGCTGATTCACTTGTTAGTCTTTGGGACATCTCAGAGATGCTTTGTGTTAGAACATTCACGAGACTCGAGTGAGTTCCATATTCTTGTGGTTTGTCTTGTCTGATATAAGCAATTTATTAAATCCCATTTATGCCTAATTTATTACTTTCAGATGGCCTGTGAGAACAGTTAGTTTCAACCACACGGGAGAGTACATTGCTTCCGCCAGCGAAGACCCATTCATTGATATAGTGGGTGCTTTCTTCCACCATTTATGTCCTTGATTTCAATGTTTTGAAGTTGTGTTGATCTCTAGTCAATCTTCTTTTTGGTTAGTCACATGTTCAGACTGGAAGAACTGTACACCAAATTCCTTGTAAAGCAGCAATGAATAGTGTTGAATGGAATCCCAAATATAATTTACTCGCATACGCTGGAGATGACAAGAACAAATACCAGGCAGACGAAGGTATGCCTTTGGATTGCCACTTTTAGCATATAATAAGCGAATTTCATATAAAAATTTAGAAGGCCTGGGAGTGAGAAATGCTGCCATCTTCCGATCAATTATTGCACCACATATCCACTGTTCTGCTATAAGTTTCTTAGGTGTACTCTTGACACTAGGTAAGCTGCTGAAATCTTTTTCTTGAACTTTTTTTACGCAGGAGCATTCCGGATATTTGGGTTCGAGAGCGCATAATTTACTGCAGATGCTTGGAGCTTCATTCTTAGTTGCTTAAGAAGAGGAGGTTAAAAACATGGTAGTTCCTTCTTGTTGGTGCCTGATGGAGTAGGATTACAAAGTCACCACTTTTTTTAATTATTGTCAGTTGTTTGTACCATGTTTAAATGAGACTTGTATCCGCAAATGATTCTAATATATAATAGCAACCCAGATTTATCTTCATCTCTAAGTTTTATTCGGTTATGAGGTGCCTATTTTCAAACTTGGTACTATTTAAAGTGCACACTATGATTGATGTCTTTGTAGGACAGTTCTGCCCATTCCATTTACCTGAAATGAGCAAATAAGTTGGTCTTGTAATGTCAGTTGAATTTAGTGTTGGACTATCTAATGGTAGTAGGTCAGACTTTCATTTCCGTCTTTCTCCAAATTCCTATCAAGGTTGCTGCCCTCCAAGGGATACTCGCATTGATCCTGCAATGGGAGGCCGATATCGCAGCCAAGAATGGGATTTCTTACAAGGACAAGAAGCAAAGATGAGTATGCGAATGGAAGATATTCAACCCATCCAAGGGAAGGAAAGAAGAACTTCACATGAATGGAGAAAGACAATAAGGTAGATGCAAAAGTATATGATTGGTATTCCTGATAGAGGTTGCAGTACAGTGGAGAAAATGGTGTAAATCACTTAACTATAGTTAACTATAGTTTACTAATGTAATTATTTTGCTCATTTGTTAAGTTGTAATTTCTGCATTTGCAATATTGTGAAGAATATCTTTGGACCGCGTTTATATTTTTTTTAGAGAAAAATAAAAATAATTCTGATTTTTGTATCTTTCGGTTTACATTGCTTTGCTTTCAGATTTGTCCATGTACAGATGGTTTATTTGGACTTAGGATGAGGAGATTAAAAGGTTGCTCCATTGAAAATGAATAATATGACTACCTAGCTTTTAGAAAACCCAAGAACCAACTAAAAGGGGTGTATACCTATAGTGCACATTCGGTTAAAATGATCAAGAGTAAATTATATTCCAGATTTTGAAGTTTACTGACTTTTGCTAGTTCATTTGAAAGCCGCATATGTCCCGTGCATTAATTGATGTCATTGACCTAGGGATGCAACCAGATACGGATATATCTGTCCGTCATTGTATCCATTTTGAAGCGGATATGAATATGAATTTTTTATTTGACATATATGGATATAGATATAAGTTTTTATTTTTTCAGTTACAGATAAAGATACAAATATTGTTTTCAATTTTTTTAAGATACAGATATGGTTATATATTTTCTAACAGATACAGATACGAATATCTGTATTGCTAAATCTATGTATGTATATTGTACATCAACTTAAATGTGTTATAGGACTACTTGCAATATATTACGTGTGAAGTCATTTTCATATGTGGGAAGATATATATAATCATTTATTATGCAAGTTATTAAATTTAGTACAATATTATATTTCTTTTTTATTTTATTGTCTTTGTAGCTTATTAGTTTTGATTTAGATAGCCATTAATTTTAACTTCACAAAAATAATCCAATTGAATGCAAGTGTGAAGGCACATTTATTATCTGCAGGATAATCTATTTTTTATTTATTAAATATCCGTATCTGAATCATAATTATTCATTTCCATATATGTATCTGATGATTTGCAAACTTCAATTCTATTTCTGTGTCTATATCCATATTCTAAACCGGATAAGGATATAGTAACACATGTATATCTGTATCCGTCTATTTGCATCTTTACTTTGACCTTCCTCGAGGAGGCAAAAAAGAATAAGGGATAATTGACGGGAGTGAATCTGGGGAAGACAATGATCTTTATCTCGGAAATCTGAAGGAAGGTGTGATACATGCCAAAGTAGATATAGGCTTCCCACTCATATTTATGTGCACTAGGTCTTTTCGAGCGAGGGGCTCCTTGATCTCTTGTGCTTCCCTTTGGTGTGATTCCTGAATGACAATGACATCAACCTTTTGAGATTTTGGAACCCAGATTTGACTAGAGCAAGAAAGAAATCTTGAAATGTCAAATAGAAAAAAGTTCATCATGATAAATTGAGAATTTTTTAGCAAAGGGAAAAAAGAGTTCCCCTTGCAAAATCTCATCCTAATTATTGTTGTTTACAAAGAAAAGATTTTTTTTCTTACAAAGGGAGTATGTCAAATTCACAATTTTCGTAGAACAATACCAAGTAGTATGCCTTGGAGAAGTCCACTTTCCACAGCATCCCATGAGCCTACTATTGCTGCCAGTCTCCGATAATCTCAGAGGACATCACTAGGTTGTCGCCAATCTGTCTTCCCAAGATGAAAGAAGACTGCATAGGAGAAATCAAATCATCAAGGACCACACTAAGTCTCTCAACAAGAACCTTGGTAATAATGAGATAGATAGCATTGGAGAGAGCAATGGGACGGTTGTCCTCGACAAGCTCAGACGCCTCTTTCTTTTGATGGAGAAAAATAAATGCTCTGTTGATTATGTTGAATCATGCGTTACCACTGCTAAACGCCTCCAAAACTGCAAACATATCATCTCCCACCACCTCCCAAAACTCCCTGTAGAAAGAAATTGGAAAACCATCTGATCCAGGTGCCCCGTTTCTATTTAAAGCAAAAACATCCCACTATAGTTCCTCCTTTGAGAAAGGTCTGACAAGAAGCTCACTCTGTCGCGGTAGGAGCCTGTGCGCTCCTGATCCCATCCATCTCCATGATCTCTGCATCATTCTTCTCGAGTGATTGCGAAAGTAACTAACCAGTGCCCTCCCGATCTCCTTCTCTCCCTCCACCCTTTCCTCCCCTACCACCACAACCCTGATCATATTTCTCCTTCTCCTCCCACTAGCCACTGCATGAAAAAATTTTGTATTTGCATCCCCTTTTCTAATCCACTTCTACCTCGATCTTTGCTTCCACTCTACAACCCTCTTCTTATCATCGAGAGAAATTTCCCTCAGTAAGTCCCTCCTTTCATTCAGTTCTTCTTCCATTAGATCTCTGGAGTCCTCAATGTTATCTAGCCTAACAATTAGGGATGAAAACGGTCGGATACGGATACGAATGTATGCATAATCATATCCTTATCCATTTACAAATATGAATACGAATGCGGATACGAATACTGACGAATGTGAAAAATGTGTTACCATATCCTTAACAACGAATACGAATGTAAAACGAATACGAATCGGATACAAATATTAACAAAAATATTTACTAATACACATGTTTAGGATGGTTTAAACAGAAAATTGATATACCATATAATGCAATTTCATAAAAATTATATCAACGATGGTGAATGCAATCATAAAATGTTGTTACACACATTTATTAATAAATATATTACTATACTTATGTTCGAAAACGAATATATGAATACGAATGCGAATATTAACGAATGTTAAAGTGACATCCATATCCGCATCCATTTTAAAACGAATACGAATACGAATGTCAAAATATGTATAAAACGAATACGATAGCGGATCGGATACGAATATATTCACATCCGTTTTCATCCCTACTAACAATCCCCTCTTCTGCCAACACTCTGCTCGCCCTTCTGGTCTCTTTTACCTCACGCTTGAACCCACTTAGCATCTTCCTCAAGCTTACTAGATTCTGCGAAAGTCGAGAAGCCACTGAACCCTCCCCCTCCATCGACCGCCAGTGCTTGACCACCAACTCACAAAAGTCCTCTTCAAGAAGCCATGCCCTCTCAAATCTGAAGAAAGATCGAGATGATTCCCCATTGCCAGAATCCCAGACGAGCGGTGAGTGGTCAGATCTAGATCTCGGTCTCGAGGATACATCACGCATTGGGAACAACTGCATCACCTAAAGCAAAACCAAGAACCAATCTGACCGCAATCTAGATCCAGAATTTCTCGAAGTGTACTTGATATCAGATGCATCGAGAACCACAAACGGCGTCCCCAACCAGCTCCATGAAAGCACCTGACCTCAGATCTTGTCCACCTCTCGGCCATGGTCTGTCTGTAGATAACAATGTGACATTGAAGTCCCCAGCCACGACCCAGGCTGCATATGAGAACACCACTCTCACATCCCGCAACTCAGTCTAGAGGTCCCCACGAAGTGAATAGTCAATCGGTCCATAGACACAAGATAATACTAATCTTGAGCCCAAACACTTGATGCAAAGCTCCACTGTTAGCATGAAAGAGCCCCTTCTCTCTGACGGTAGTTCGAACATATTTCATCCCATGCAACCGCCACACCACCAGCACTTCCCACAGCGTTAATCACCGAAAAGTTGTTGATACGCCTTAATCCAAAGGATTTCCACACCACATTCGGGCAATCACTTAGCTTTGTCTCCAGTACAAAAACGATATCCATCAGCCAATCATTCAGCAGAGATCCCACAAACCTTCTTTTCTCGGGGTTCCCTAACCCATGTACATTCCATAAGGCTATCTTCATTAGCAATCTTTAGTGCTCTCGATGACGGGGATCACTCCTGTCACCTTAGCAATATTCAACTTTAATGATTCCCTGGCTAATACATGCGACTCACTAACAGGAAGGTCCCCGTCCCTTCTAGCCCTCTCCTTCCGAGGTCTGTACCGTTTCCCGCAATGTAGCCCGTCGTCCCCTACACTCGACCCCGTCGTGAAGTCATGCAACACGATCCCAACAACTTCGTCCTCAGCTCCCTCGAGCTCTCTTACTTCTTCAACAACCAGTGACCTCAACTCGACGTCCCCAACGCCACCTGTTTGCGGTGCTTCAGGAACACAAAAGCACCTCAAGTCTACCAACAACACCCCACCCTTGTTGCACCCCACTGGAACCCCCGCATCCTGTAGAGGAGGATTTTGATTGCTCTCATCTGGGCAACCCTGCCATGCATCCCATCGTGGTGGCTCAAATTGTAAAGCAGCCTCAGTGAGCGCGTGGTCACGCAACCGCCGGAAAGGCCGAGTCTCAAGCAGACCCTAACTGTAATGGCGTGAAGGTAGGGGGCGTACGTTGCGAGGGCTCACGTCCTATAAAAACCTCCCACTAGGAGGGGATTGCATCGATCATCCGGAACCTCGCTATACAGGATCCCCCTTCTCGATCTACCGCTCGCTCCTCTCTCTCCCTCGTTCAAGAACAAGATCGATTAAAGACATAACTTGCCTCTTCACTGATATCAGAGCATCCACTTCAACGCCAGCATCTCGGAGCTCCATCGTAACCATCGTCGGTGCCTCCGAATCCCTACATCGAGCCCCAGGCTGCAGCAACCGCCGCCATCTCTTCTTATTCTCTGAAACCTTACATCGAGCTCCAGGTTCTCTTTTTTTATTTTGTTAATAAGTCCATGTTCATTTATCAAGAAACCCTTATAACTTCTTTAATTTTTTTTTCTCCTGGATTTTTTTAATACCTCTGTTATTGGTCCGAACGTTTTCTTTCTGCTATTCCATATCCTGTTTTGACTTGTTTTAAAAAAAAACTAACTTTGTAATTCACGTTTTTTTATTCACATTTTGTTTTGGCGTGGACGTTGTTTTTAAAAAATATGGATTAAAGAACTGATTTCTTTAATGTTTTTTGGGTAGTTGTTTATTAAATTCAAAGTTGTTTTAAACATTGAAATTGATTAAGTTAAGTTTTTTTCTAGGATTTATAGTGTTAAAAACTTGTTTAACATATGTTACAATTTTGTTTTAATTTCTTCTTGTTGATTAAGATTATTAGTTTTTTTATCCATTAAGTTTTTTTCGTGTGTCCTTTTGAACCCACATTTTGTTGAGGGGGGTATTAAAGAGAAGCTGTCTTTCTTTCTAAAGAGGCCATTCGTTCCCTTTCTTTTTAAATTGGTTTTTTTAAGTTTTTATATCTAATCTAATTGAAAACAAGAGTACGTGGATTAATTGAACAAGGTTTTGATAAAGTTTTTTAAGAAAGAGTTTTCTTTGTTAATTTTTTTTAGTTTTTTTGAGATTTGCTTTGTTAACATTAAAAAAATAATAATGTTGCTATCCTTTAAAAAAATTGGTATCATTGCTTTTTTAAAGAAAAGTTAACTTGTTGATTGATATGATTATTTTTTTAAGTGCATTTTCTTATTATCCATCTGCTTTATCAAATTTATAAAAAAACTTTGTTTTTCTTTTCCGTAAAATTACACATTCTCATACAATCCTAATTTGTTTCATTTAGATCAAAAATGACAAGCAAGACAATTACCACTGAGGTGGAAAAATTGAGTACCTTAACGGTACTAATTATGGGTTGTAGAGTAGGAAGATCTAATATGGTCTATTGCACGATAGCATACACTCCATCATAGACAAAACCAGCCAACCTTATCTGAAAATCCAACTATAGAGGAAATTAGGTCCCGTGAACAGTGGGAGAAAACAGAAAATATGGCTAGGAGCTTCATACTGACCCACATGGATTTGAACCTGATTCGGATCTTTGAGACCTACGAATTAGCTTACGAGCTCTGGATCACGGTTAAAGAGAAATATCACTCCAAGTCGAAAGTGAGCGTCCAACTTCTTCTACACAACTACAACTCGTGTAGAATGAAGGAATCTAAAAGCATCCTCGATTACATGAACAAGATGATCGTGATGGCCAAAGATCTAGCTGTTGCTGATTGTGCAATTCCGGAGAGGATGCAGATCGCAACCATATTAGGAAGTCTCCCACCGTCATTCGACATGGTTGCCACATCTCTGAGGATGAATGACAACATTAAGTATGTGACGGACTACCTGCACAACTGGCAATTGAGAAGGACCTCTCTAAGCAAAGATCGAAAGTTGAGATCTTTGAAGTCAAGGAAGAAGAAGAAGAAGCAAATGTCGCGTACACGAAGAAAAGGATTGCCCCTCCAAGGTGAATTTCAAGGTATCCACATGGCTCTTGCTATGGTTGTGATCAATATGGTCATTTCAAGGTCAATTGCCCCAAGAAGAAGAAGCCAGGAAATCCTAAAATACCTGAAAACAAAGGCAAAAAGAAAATGGAATTCACGGTTGTTGTGGAATGCAACTCCGTCATCACGAACAATGACGGATGGTGGATCGACTCTGGAGCAACCAGACACATCGCCAAGATGAAGAAAGGCCTGGCGGACTTCAAGGAGCTGAGTAAAGAAGAACAGAGGGTCTTCATGAGGAACAACACCTACCTGGATGTGGAAGGTGTTGGGACTACAGAATTGACCTTAGGGATAGCATTATGGTAATGAATGATGTACTATATGACCTAGGGATACGTCGGAACCTGATCTCTGTCTCAGTGCTACTCAAGAAGGATTTCGAAGTCTGTTTTTATAATAAACGTGTATCTATAGGCAAGAATAAGAAGGTCTATGCGATGGGAAAGTTTGTGCATGAGCATGACATGTTCTTTCTTCTTATAATAAACTCTAGTGAATCAATGAATGTCTCTTCTGAGTATTCTTTGTGTTATTTGTCTGACTATAACTTGTGGCACATGAGACTATGTCATTCAAGAAATTCTAAAATGGATCAAATAATGAAGGTAAATCTGTTGCCTAAGATCACAGGTGCAAGGAAATTACCCTACGAACACTGTCTGGCCGGTAAAATGACGAGAAAACCTTCTCAATCGGAATTCGGTCAACAGAGTTACTAGGTTTGATCCATTCGGACATATGCGGACCACAGAGCATCAGCACACACAAAAATAACGAATACTTTATAACATTCATTGATGATTACTCGAAGTTCTCCTATGTCTATCTCTTAGGAAGAAAGTCCGAAGCACTTGAAACATTTAAGAGATATAAGATGTAAGTGGAGACAAGATTGGTAAAATCAATCAAGACCCTTAGGACAGATAGAGGTGGGGAATATACCTCAAAAGAATTTGAGGATTACTACATTCAATCCAGCATTCGTAGACAGGCTACAATGCCATATACATCACATCAAAATGTGTATCAGAAAGAAAGAATCGAACCTTGATGAATGCAGTAAGGTGTATGCTTTCACACTCAGGACTCTCCAAGAAATTCTGGGGAGAGGCGGTGTTGACTGCGAACTATATACAGAACATAATTCCCACCAAGTTCATAGAATCAACGCCACATAAAATATGGAATGGCAGAAAGCCCAAGTTGGGCCATCTCCGGAAATGGGGATGTGTCGCATATGTTCTGATACCGAGACAGCTTAGGGACAAGCTAGACTTCAGGACATTAAAGTGCATGTTTATTGGATATAGTGAGAATTCTAAAGGATATGGGTTCTTCCATGAAACTAAAGGTCTGATCGAAAGTTGTGATGCTACTTTCCTTGAAATTCATCAAGAAAAGAAGAGTGAAGTAGAGGAATCAGATCCTTTGATTGTCCTACAAGAAAATGAAGATGACTTGAGCATTAGACAAGAACTTGAGGATGATACCGATCATCCAAATATAGAGAATGAACCTATAGAATATAATGATCATTTAGAGGAAGTGGGTGGATCCACACAACCCACGAGTATAATCGGCAACAAGAGATCCAGAACACGACCTGCATGGATGGAAGATTACCATTTCTATGGATGTGAGGCATTGTGTTACATCGTGAATGAGTATGTCGTGGATTGTACAGATCTCATATCCTTTGATGAAGTTATGGCTTCGTCTGAGTCGGAATCATGGACGACCGCCATGAGTGATGAGTTGGACTCAATCAAGCAAAATGGTGTATGAGAGTTATGTGATTTGCCAGAAGGTAGGAAATCCATAGGGTGTAAGTGGGTATTGAAGAAGAAGTACCAAGTCGATGGTACTGTTGACAAATACAAACAGATTAGTTGCTAAGGGTTATACTCAGCAAGTTGGAATAGATTTTTAGGAAACCTACTCTCCAATGACTAATTTTGTATCTATTCGGATGATCTTAGCCATAGTCGCATATATGGATTTGGAATTGTTCCAAATGAATGTGAACATGGCCTTCCTTAATGGAGAATTAAAGGAGGAGATTTTTATATGACAACCTGATGGATCTCAGGTTGATAGTCAGGAGAAAAAGGTTTACAAGTCAATAAAGTCATTATATGACTTGAAGCAGTCTTCACGGCAATGGTATCTCAAATTTCATGAGAAAGTTGGATAACTTGGATTTGTTTCAAATAAATTGGATAATTATGTGTATGTCATGAAGAGTGGGAGTAGGTTTGCAATCATGTCATTGTATGTTGATGACATTCTGTTTGTGGGTAATTACATACAAATGCTCAATGAAATCAAACAGAAATTGAACAATGAATTTGAGATGAAGGACATGGACGAAGCATCCTATGTTCTTAGAATTCAAATAACAAGAGACAGGGACTCAAGAACATTGAGCCTTAGTCAGGAAAGATATTTGCATACTATATTAAGGAGATTTGGAATGCAGAATAACACTCCAGCTCCAACACCACTTGTGATGGAAAAGAGACTCAGTAAGAGTCAGTGTCCTGGAAAGGGGCAGAAACCTTTAGATGTACCGTATGCACAAGCGATAGGGAGTCTAATGTATGCAATGATGTGTACTCGACCTGACTTAGCCTATCTAGTAAGCTTCGTCAGAGATATCAAAGAAATCCCATTCCAGTATATTGGGAAGCTATAAAGAGGATTCTTCGATATCTGAAAGGGACAATACATCTGAAACTTGTGTATCAAGCAGAATCGCTTGAAGTGGTAAGATACTCGATGTCGATTTCAGAGGGGATGTGGATGGTAGAAAATCCACATCGGGTTACATGTTCATGTTTGGTGGTGCAGCTGTTTTTTGAGGTAGCAAGAAACAAGGATGTGTATCTAAACATACACAGGAAGCAGAATACATTGCATGTAGCACGGTCACCACTCATGCTGTATGGATCAGGCGTTTTCTAGAGAATCTAATCCTTGAATTGGACAAAGGGTCAATTGAAATGTATTGTGACAATGAAGCTGCGATAAGCTTGATCAATAGTGGGGCTAATAGTTCCAAAGAAAAACACATTGAGATCCAGTATCACTTTATACAAGATATAGTAGAAAACAAGAAATCACGGTAACCTACATACCTACCAGTGACATGTTAGTTGATTCCCTAACCAAGGGAATAGTTGCAGGAACATACATTAAACATGTTGCTTTAATGGGACTCAGGAATATTTGAGTCAAGGAAGACGTTTCATAGATAATGATCCCCACATGATAAGTCTCTATGCACTACATGAATAGTGAGAGTGTAAAAGAGTTTGGACCACTGTTGTCAAGTGGGAGATGTAAAATAGCCTCCGAGACCGCGTGGTCATGCAACCGCCTTCGGCGGTTGCGGCGAGGCCGGGTCTCACGGAGACCCTAACTGCAATGGCGTGAAGGTAGGGGCGGATGTTGCGAGGGCTCACGCCATATAAAAACCTCCCACTAGGAGGGTAATGCATTGATCATCCGAAACCTCACTATACGGGAGCCCCGTTCCTGATCTACCACTCGCTCGTCTCTCTCTCCCTCGTTGAAGAACAAGATCGACGAAGACATACCTTGCCTCTTCACAAATGGGAGCCATAAGGTGAGAGGGGTCTCTCTGAGCTCTGCTGTGAGATCAACACACTTGTATCATCGGATGCTTCAGGCGGATTCTATAAAAGATGGCCAAGCTGATACAAGATGGTGTCCCTGACCAAATCCAACACAGACCTTTCGATAAGACCGGGCTCACGAGGCTGAGGGTCAAAGGATCCAGTTCTTCAACTTCATACCCCTTCAGATCGGGGACGACAGGAGGCACACGTTCCACCACGAATGTTACCATTCCCGAGTGGGGCCTACCCACGTCTACTGCACAAGGTTGAAATGGAATGGAGTATAAATGGCCCTTCTCAAATGACGCAAATTTCGCCATTGATGGCATGCCTTCGGTAACCACCCTCGAAACTCCGTATTGAATGTGAATTGAAAGTTGGCCTCATCACTGGAAGTCCGCCGCCTCACCGCCGCATTTGGTGGTGGGAGGCGGAAGCACCACCTCAAGAAGAACTCGAAAGCGGGCTTGCCCCACCTGGAGCATCAGATGTTGTGGTGGCTGATCCCTTAGCCATAACGCATCCGTCACCATCATCGCGTCCGCTCCTGACTTTAGCCCGTCGAAGAGCAATGCCAGCCCCTCCCCAACACCCGTAAATAACTCTCTCAACTTCCCCTCCGATCTCAAGAGAAATGGTACTCCCCGCAAGCGAAGAACAAAACGAACGGCAACCAACTCGCCATCTGTGAAATGCAGCCTCTTCCAATATGTTTTCAGATTGCCCCCACCATCCATGAGTGCATCGACCTCCCCCGCTGAGAGGCCACGTGATCTTGACTTCACCACTTCCGCAAAATAACGACCTCCTTGAACAACCAACTTCATCGAGTGCTTTTCTGAAGATCTCCATGCGAATGGATCCCCCAAAGGCTTATCGTCGCAAGCATCAGTGTGAGGCTCGACGTGGCCTAATGCAGGAATGCGAGGCTCCACCCGCCGACTATGCGGCCTGCAGCAGTCGGATCGTCGATGGCCAGCTCCGCCGCACGCAAAGCAACGGACCGGCGCCCCGCACGAAACCGCTCGACAGCCCAAAAACCCACATCTGAATCACTGCAGACCTCGCCGTGCCACATTCCTCCTATTTATGACCGTCTTCCGGTTGTCTTCCTCGATGCGATTTCTCCTCCAAAGATCCTTCGGCCGCCATACCCAACGCGATCCTTTGGCCGCCTTCCCCAGAGAGACACGGATGTTTTCTTGGATGGCCGTCTTCCAGCCCTCTTCCTCGAGCTTCGATGCTTTCTTGGATTTCATCTATCATGGCAAAGGAATTCTACACATCAATGAATTGTCACGTAGTGCATAATCGCTCCTTGTTAACGGGCAGATGTTGAAGCCATGCATCCAGCAGAAAAACCATCTACCTTGTGTGGAGAATACATACTTTGTGCACTTGAAACTTCATGTACTCAACAGAAAATTCCTGCCTTGACTTCCTTTGAAACTTCATGTACTCAACAGAAAATTCCTGCCTTGACTTCCTTCTTCCAAATCATCATTTTCTCTTTTTTTAAAAAAAACTTTTAGCCCATCATCAACCTAAATTTGGGAGGGGGATGGTCATTTTTTTAGTCATTTTTTTGGTGTTCTTTTCAGCATAATATACTCAGTACGGTTATGTCTTCCTTTCTCAATCATATAATGAGGACATAGCGCATGCTAAATACATGGGGGTGCATATACATTACATATGTACTTTAGTTATAACTGATACTTTTTATTTTCTTATATACAAAATCGGCGATAAAATTAATTTTTTTGAATAAAAGCTGTAAAAAATTATTTTGGTATGTATTTATATAATGCATTAAGCATCTCAAAAACTTGTACAAGATCTTTATAAAAGTTGCATATAAAGCTTGTGTAAATCTTGTAAATAATTCACAAACAAAAATCTCAGGATAAAATCCATTAAAATTAACATATATAAAAAAATTTAAAATTTGAAAATTCGCACAAATTCTTAAGAATACGTAAAACTCATTAAAATCCATAAAAAATAGAAAAATCATTATAAAACCATGCATAGAAAAAAATTCGAAACTCCAAGAAATTACCTCACGGAAAGTTTCATACATCAGCATTTGCATCCGTTGAATAAGTTTGATTTTTGAATCAAAGATTAATAAATACCAAAGTATAAAGTTAACATTAAGCTTTAATCCACCTAAACTTCGAAGGAACCAGATTAAGGCCTTCCCCACCTTAACATGGATCTGAGTAGGGATGAAAACGGTCGGATACGGATACGAATATAGGTATAATCATATCCTTATCCATTTTAAATCACGAATACAAATGTGGATACGAATATTGACGAATGTAAAAAATGTGTTACCATATCATTAAAGACGAATACGAATAAACGAATACGAATCGGATACGAATAATAACAAAAATTTTTTAATAGATTAACTAAAATATACATGTTTATGATGGTTTACACAAAATAGATTTACCAGATGTATTAATTTTATAACAATTATATCAATAATGGTGAATACAATCATAAAATGTTGCTATACACAGTTATAAATAAATCAATTACTATACTTATGTGCGAAAACGAATATACGAATACGAATGCGAATATTAGCGAATGTCAAAGTGATATCCATATCCGTATCCATTTTAAAACGAATACGAATATGAATGTCAAAATATGTATAAAACGAATATGATCGCAGATCGGATACGAATATATTCACATTCGTTTTCATCGCTAGATCTCAAAATCATTCAGGCACTAGAATTTATACTTCACAGGCCCTGCTTAATTCCTTGCGTTATGCAACTTAATTTCTTGAGTTCTCCTAGAATATATTTAGGAAGCTACGACGTGACTTCTTTACCTTGCAGTTTATTTTTAAACTCGATTTTACTCCAAAGCCAAGTAGATTACTCTCACGAGAGGATCGTCTACAGTACTGCAGACTCTACAGTAAAATCGCTAATTCTTGGAGACGTTCGATGTTGATCGAGTGGTTCGCACGAATTCACACTTTTGTGTGTCCATACCGCAAATTCTTTCGAACCGCCCTATCAAGCCAGCAGTTCCCGCAGAGAGCGCAGATCCTCTGTTGGCCAGCAGGGATCTGCGATAAAGGGGGAGGGCGTCCGGACCGCTCGATCGAGATCGAGCGGTTCGCAGAAAAGGGCCCACAAAACCCACGATTTCGTGCGAACCGCTCGATCTCGATCGAGCGGTCCGGACGCCCTCCCTCCTTACAGCAGGTCCCTGCTGGCCAGCAGAGGACCCACTCCCTCCCGCAGAGTCTGCAGTACTGCAGACAATCCGCCTCTGATTACTGTCTACGCACATCCGTAGAATAGCAAAATTATTGTCTGCTTTAATCCTGATACAATCGACTCGGCACTCAATTTCATCACTTAGGAATAACATTAACATTATAAAATGGTTTAGTAAAAAAAATAGAGCATTTTACAATCCTCATCATCAGTATTTGCCTTTAGCTCTCACTTAAATGAAACTCTTTCCTGGAAAACAGTTAACCCTATGAAACTCTTCCTCAGCTTATGCGATCGGATCCTCTGCTAGCCAGCAGGGATCTGCTGTAACTCGGGTCGAGCGGTTCGCACGGGTAGAATTTTTGTGGGTCTTTACCGTGTCGTGCGAACCGCTCGATCTCGATCGAAAGACTCCGGCACCCTCGCCGGTTACAGTGGATCCCTGA